>OY804557.1:3384580-3630446 GCA_963680865.1 Spergularia marina | reverse complement strand
CCGGTGTGTTCATGTCAGCAGCAGCAATGGTAGATTTCAGCCTCTTTGGAAGTTCAAAGGTTAATCATACATATATACATATATACATATATACATATATACGGAGTATATGCCAATTTGCCAAGTTTTGCGCTGAGAGGAACCCGGATCCGATCTTACTTACTCACCACGTACAGAACGACAACAACATTACCCGAGTGTCTCAGAGGCTCCCTCCGGCCTTATGGGATGTCAAATGTACCTTGAATTTTCTGGATAAGCCAATGTCTATTCGTATAATGTGGTGAAGAATCAAATGAAGATGTTCACTTTGATGGATCATGGATGCAATTGAAGATTATAGAGAGGGTCCAAAATGTATACAAGTGAGGTGGGTTTAAGGTTTTTTATTTTATGTTATATCATGGTATATGTAAATATGTATGCATGACATTGCATTGTACTAGCTACTTGTTAAACTACTATAGATTAGTGTTCTTTCTTGTAATGTATGTTAGGGGGATTGGGTATACTAGTATGGTATAAGTTTCTCATTAGGACATTAGATGAGAAACTGATACATGTTCATCTTTTTTTTTTTTTTTTTTTTTTTTACTTGGGGAAACATTTGGTATATCGGTATAGTAAAAGAGGGGAGATTGGTTGTTCAGATGTGGGTGTTGTGTACTACTGTAGTATGTTAAACTTAATTAATTACTGTTTCATGAGTTTTGTTTAATTTAATGTTTCTTGGTTTATTTAATTTGAAGTTCAATATTATTGGCCTTGTAAGTATGTTAATATGATTGTAATCTCTTGAACAATGTGCAGTACATGGAACTAACAAATAAATCTCGAAAAAATATAATTTGAGAATGAATGTAAGCTTTGTCAGAAGACAGACATTCTTTTGAGGATAATGTGAATCTTTGATGCATGCATGACATATTTGTAAATGTGGGTTAAGTGTAGAGGAATGTGAATGGAATAATATGGAGATTTGACTGCTGCTGGACTCATGTCTCTAGATTCAGATTGGTATTTGTCCATAGTGTGGCCAAGTATATGATATTCTAATCGAGGTCTGCTATCAAAAACACGTCGATACAGAGTTGGGAGTAGTAAATCTGGTTATTAGTTGCCTTGCCTATAGTGTTCAATTGCAAAACTTAACTTAAAAGGGAGGGGGGGTAATTCTTTTATAGAAAGACGAGTGCAGATTATTTAAGGTTTTAAATGAAGATAATCACGTTGTAGTATACGTCGATTGTACCAATGAGTTGGTGATATTCAATTGATTGGTTCAATAATAATCAACGACGGAGTAGTAGTTCTTACACTAATTCACTCACATGAGAGAATTTACGTCGTTGGTTTTGTTAGCTAGCTAGTCAACTTTGATTGACTGATAGCTTGGAGTCTTGTGGTTTAGAAGTACGAAGTCTAATTGGATGGTTGAATATTATTTCACACCTATTTGGTTTACTTTTGGTTAAGTAATAAATAAGTTAAATTAAAGAACATTTTTTTTACTTTGTCGATTATGGATTTTTGTGCGTAATTTATACGATGTAGTAATAATCCTGGATTGGTTGAAAATCCGAAGATGCATGTTAGAAAGAAGAGGTAGTGTCAATAATGTGTCATCATGTTCAATTCATAGTTCACAAAAGTACAATTTCTTCCTTTGTTACTATCTTCTAGCTACTTGGGAAAAAGATAGAAGAGTTTCCAACTTAGCCATGAAACAAAAGAAGCAGAGAATGCATGGCTTCATATGAATTTGCAGCAAGCATGCTGTACGAGTACGGGCCAAAAACATGGTTGCGTGCAGTTGGTGATTCATTTGGGTTGTCCTTTGCTGGGATTTGTGGGCAACTGGTATCATTCATGCCTGAAACAGAACTAATATGCATGGACCCTCTCTTATTAAAGCTGTGTGCCCTTCCATTGCTCCACTTATGCTTTGTACTTGGGGCACATTTGCATATTATCACTGACATTTTCAGTCCAACTATTGGCGTTTATGTATGTGCTTTTGATTTATATCTTGTTCATCAAAATCTCTCAAGTTTCGGAGAGATGACGCACATACAAATCGTATAACACATGCTAATATATATGCTATCTACAGTATTTTGATATAGTAACGGTTTTGTTTTGTCCAATAAAATGCTGTGTGTATAACTGTATGAGCATTATTTTTCGTGCATTTAGTGTATCTGTAACATTTTTCTTCGAGTGCATAATGTTTTCAAGTACTCATACAGTATATTCATCACATATTTGTCCAATAAAATGTTTTCAAGTGCATGATGTTTTCGAGTATAATATATTCAACTTAATTTGTCCAATAAAATGTTTTGATGCATAAGTATTCGATCTACGTGCAACTAATGTATATGTAATTTTCCGAGGATGTGATCGATGATGTTTTGACATGCTCACTGCGAGCGAGCGAGTGCGCTCCCAAGAAATTTGTCGATGTCCTCATCACTAGCTAGCCCACGTCGATCTCTTAATTCTTATCTCATAGAAACTAAAACCCATATGAGTATAGAGTATGCAAATGGGGTACGGTGTGAAAACAATCGCTAGGAGTGCGAGAATAGTATCGTACCCTTCAAGTGATCAGAAGGAAGTTCTGGCATACTCATGCAGTACAGGAGTTAATAGGTTTTTTAGGACCCGAACTTTGCTAAATTTTTGATTTCAGGACCTTGAACTTTTTACAGCTGAAATCGGGACCTCATTCAAGGCTGCCGTTAACAATAGCAAACTCCGTTTCTCTCTCTCCTCATCTTCTCATATTCCAAGTCTTCATCCTCTCTTGTTCCCGTTTTACCCAAAAAAAAAAAAAAAAAAAAAAAAAACATTTCCAATCCATCATCGATCACTAATATATTTTACCTCATCCTTCCACTTTTAATTTGCTTCAGTATACGTTGTATATGTTTGTCAAATGTCAATCTAGCTAGGCTTTTGAATCCTTCTCCTCAACTTTCTTTTACCCACCAAAAATTATCAAATTTTTGGAGGAAATACCCAGAAAAATTCACAATTTAATTGGATATGGCCCATATGGGTATCAAATAGAAAAAGGTTAAGGGTTTAAATTATTGAGAAAAAAGTTCTAATAAATTTCATGATGGTTTTTTTTTTCTTCCTATAATCATTAATTTCATAGGTGTGAATTTTTTTGCGAAATATATTGGTTTAATTGCTCCGATGATCTTGAGCATCTCTATATTAATTAATTGGTATGATTTTCTGAAAATACATATTCCTCCCCTTTTCTTTTCCTTGAAACAAATTTGATGAGAAAACATGACGATTTAGATGGCGGCATGTTGGTGTTTGACTTGGCTGGGGTGGTGCACTGATGGGTTGACGGAGATGAGGTCCTGCATGTCGTCCTTTCGTCTGAGATATTCACACTATGCGATGAATTATCATTTACATTATGATGCCATTTGATCATCAATTTGATGAATTTGGCTGGAATTAAATTGATTTGGGGGATAAAAATACATTTTAGAGGAATCAAGTCAGGGATGAGAATGTGAGTATCTGTGAATGACAATGATAGATACTTTGATTCTTTTGAATATTGTACGTCGTCATGTTTACGCTAGCTTATTGCTCGTTAACCAAAATCGCCTGCAAAGCAATGAAACATAAGAATAGACACACAGGGACGTCAATTGGAATTCGATGTCACGTGTTAGAGGAGTACAGTAACTTATAACTGTCATGCTTCAAATGGCCAACCCCAAAATCGTTTACTTTTGTTGGACTAACCAAATCTTGAGATTAATTTGTATATTTGTATCATACTACCCTCTGTTTGCCTATAAACTATATAAAACTAACCACTCGGTGTATTACGCGTATGTGGAGAGAGGTGTATCTACTAATCGGTTAATCAAAAGTTTAAAAAAATTGGATGACGGGTTAGATATAAGTCTAAGCTAACCTTATATGCATTTTGTTTTGAACTTTAATCAATCGATTAATAGATACGACCTCCTCAAAATGCATGTCAAGTGACCCTACACGGTTTATAAGTGAACGAAGGGTAGTAATTTGCAAGCTGGAGGACGTGGAGGTTATAAGCTTCTTTTAATTTTAAAATGAACCCTTATGAAGGGAGGGTGAGTGAACTCCTCGCACAAAGAGAAGCTAAAACGTATTTTCAAATGAATTTGTAAGGCTTGTTCTTGATATGTTTCTTTGATAATCCCATCTCGATTCCGACCGAGTTAACCATGAGAATTTCTGCATCTTGTGACAATCGGTAAACAATCATGTTCTCTAGAGTTGGTAAAATTTATTATAGTGTCGAGGTCTAAAGAGTACAATCGAAGTTCATATGTGTCAATCGAGTTACTACTCCTCTAACTCAGAGGTCAGGATTAGTTCGATTCTTATATTCACCTACTCCGTACGATTCAACTTGTAAAGATCTTGCTGAGTGATGTATGATTGCACATTTCAACTCATACATCGGCGAATGGATCAAATCAAACCAAATTATAAAACTCTGCCCGTATCATTTAGTGATTTAACATCTAGTAATCTCTAACTCGAATAACTAATGACTAATTTTGACTATCCCGAACCAATAACTACTTATCTACCAAATAAACAAGAAATGTCTAATTAAACTAGTCCAAAACTCCAAATTTCCCAAACAAGTAAAGAATAATCTTCATGTAGACTAGAATTGTTGGACGAAAAGAGGTAAACGTTGTTTAATTACCAACCACAAAAAGGGCGACTCTTAAAATTAATATACTTTGGACTGCAAACACAAGATGTCGTCGTTGTCTTCTTCTTTACGATAAACCCAGTTAACTAAACTATCAACTCAGTTAACAATGGCGAATGTACTCGACTCCCATCTCTTAGCTCTCACTGCCATTGTCACTGTATGCCCACTCTCTCCCTTTTTTCTTCCCCTTTTTTATGATTTTATTTTTATTTTTTTGGTGGTTAAATTGTTTAGATTTTGTTCTGTGTTTTTTCTTTGGGTGTTATGCAGTTATGTTATCAGTTGGCGTTCTTTGTAGTTACCGCCCTTCTCAAGATTGATAAAGTTACTGACTTTGCTGGTAAATTCTTCTTCTCTCTCTCATAATTCGACTAATTTTCTGCTTCAATTTTGATGTTTTATGAGGAATTTATTTATGGGTTTTAGTTGGTTTTGTGATCTGGGTTTTCAATGGACTATGGTTATGTGAAATTATAAGGGTTGTATTTGATAATTTGGTTAGGGTTTGCCCAACATTTTGGAAATGTAGTGTGATGAAGAGTATGGGTTGTGTGTTCTGTACGATTAGGATAGATTTGTTATGTGATGAAGTATAATGAAGAATTGTTGCTGATTAATTTTCCTTAGCCAACACATTTTTCTATTTATGTAAATATCGATATTCCCATTTCCAGTAGAGCCAAAGGTTCACTAGTTGTAGCTGGTTGAGCTTCCTATGTTGCGGAATTGGAGACCTGAGGGTCACTGAGGCTTTGATACAGTAGTCATGAACCAATTCAACCAAAAGCTTAAGCTGATGGTTGAGTCCCTTTTTTATGTTATATGATTATATCCAATAGTGAAATGGGGGTAACTTGATGCAATTGTCGAAGGCAACTTTTACTTTGGGAGTTTGGGTGATTTGGATACAACCTATTTGTGATCTCAATAGGCATCCAACGTTCCTTTTACATTTCTATATGCAAGAGCCTTTGAGGCCTTGTGGGGATGTAGTCGTTGTCCAGAAATGCCCATCAATGACTCCTGATCGCGTTTTGGCTGAGGAATGGTGGTGTAGAATCAAAGAGGCATTGATGAATGATTATAAATAATTATGTCACAGTGTGTTTATGGGTCACTTCTAGACAGTGTACTGAAAACTTAGACCTCCAGCTAATTCACCTACTACTTCCTAGTGTATTTCTGTGTGAGTATCTGACTGTTTGCAATGGAAGGAGTATTCGAAACAAAAACGAGAATCTTCGTTCGTGCCAGCGTTTTCTTTTCTCCTAATCATGACTTCTGGATTGATTAGTTTTGCGGAACCCTTTTTCTTTATTGGTGTAATGATCAAATGAAATTGATAATACACTCTTCGCTATCGTGGTTAATATTTATTATATACCCCATATGATTGTCACTGGCTTAGCTATACAATTCACTGATCATGCATTCTACTTAAAATTTAGCCTTAAATACTCTACTTCCATTGGTAAAGTTTATGAATGAATGGAGAGTCCAACTGATCCCCTGTAGTACAGCTGATCTATGGACTAGTTCTGGAATTTTGATGTTCAACCCAACTCCTTGAATTATGTGTCACAAAGTCATGTTCTCTTGAGAAAGTTTTGAAATCGTGAGCAACTTGTTACTTCAGCAAAGTTTATGTTGTAATTTGTAATTCTACTTGGATCCTTTTCCTATCCAAATTGGCAGTGCTACTGCTGAATGATTATCATAGGGTGGAATCGAATTGAAGTAATGCATCTGTTTGGATAACTGGGTTTGACTGAAGGTTCTAAATAGTCACTCTAGTGGATGCATAGAAAAGGTGACGACTATGTTTGCATGATGACCAGTTAAAGCTGATGCCTAAATCAGTATTCCCTTTATATAATTAATTAAGAGGTAGATTACCTTGAGTTTCTTCTAGGGATTAATTGCTGTTTTGCTGTTCTAGGGAGCACAAACTTCATCATTCTTGCTGTATTGACTTTGGTTGTCAGAGGTTCTTGGCACTTTAGGCAGGTATAAGTTGCTCCTTTTCTACATCTATCCTCCAATATCTTCATTCTATATCATCTTTATGTCGTTTGCTTTACTTTTAATCAATGATTTTTCAAAGGCATCAATTTTTTGGGTGAAAACTAGTGTTTAATAGCAAGTTCAGAGACTTGAAATTTTGTACGGTGTATGGTCCATTTACTGTGTTCCACTTTGAATTTAATGATACCTGGTTTATGATACATTTGAGTATCATCTATGCCTGGCCTGCAAGCAGAAGGCAACAATGGCTACTTATACAGTATTCTTCTCCTTTTCTTCAATTTGCAGTTTTGGACCTTGTGCTATTGATTACTCTGTTGTTGTTTCTAATATTCAATTTTGTTCATATGTTCTTCTGTCATATTAAACTTCCTTTGTGATGGATATTGTGATGATTCCTCTACTGCGCTTATCAGTCTATTCTACTCTAATCTTCAATTCATCCATCTATTCTTCAGGTAGTTTTGACAGTGCTCGTTATTCTATGGGGGCTTCGCCTGGCTGTGTTTCTTTTAATGAGGTACGGATCAAGACTCTAGCTTATCTGAGAGAAGGTCTGATTGGCTCTCAATGTCCTCGGTATTGTTTATCCTGTGGTCTCAGAGTTCAGAGCAAAAATTTTAGACTTTCTATGTGAAGGAATGGTTTTGGAAAGCCATAGGACCGTTTGACACAACAGTTAGTGTTAGGTAGTCATAAACCCCTTCTTAGCTGTGATTTGTTTGAGATTCTCAGGATCTTGCAGTGGGGAGAGGACAGGCGATTTGATGAAATGCGTCAAAATTTGGGGAAATTGGTAATCTTTTGGGTCTTTCAGGTTTGTCTACTGTCTTTGTGACCTAACTCTTCGTTATAATTCCTTGGTTTGTCATTATTCTTTAATGTATGAATCTTTATTGATCTATCTTTCGCATAATGGCAGGCTGTGTGGGTTTGGACCGTGAGCCTTCCAGTGACAATTGTCAATGCCAGTTCCCAAGATCCATCTCTCCACGCACTGGACATAATTGGTTGGATTATGTGGTCGATAGGTTTTTCAGTTGAAGCTACAGCTGACCAGCAGAAACTTTTATTTAAAAATTCACCAGAAAACAGAGGGAAATGGTGTAATGTTGGACTCTGGAAGTATACTCGTCATCCAAACTATTTTGGGGAGGTTAGTGTTTCTGACAGTGTAGAGGAAGTTTAGCTAGCACGAATAATCTTGATGCTTGATACCTTTCAAAGACTTGATTCTTGTAAATGCCTTTCAGTTTTGGTTAATAATGCTCGTTGTTCCATAAGACCATAAACTCTATGACTTCGTCTGTGCATTTTTTGTCTTTGTCTTTGTGACCGTGGTATCTTTAAGCTCATTGTTTCCTGTTCTAACTGACAATGTGTTCTTGTTACCTGCTAATGCTATGGTAAAATAGAATGTTGGCATGACAAGATGAAGGAACGAGAATGCCAGTGTGTGCAGTCTGGCCATGGCTTTTGCTGGTCAGATACCCAGTGTTTGTTCTTGATGCAATATTAATCTACTCGGATGGACTTTGTGAAAGGTGTTGCCGTATATTGACCAAGTTTAAACGAGAAAAAAATTCCTCTTTTGAACTTGATTAAGTGTTAACACTTGGGTTCTATTTCTGGCTGCCATATGGCAGCTCGGGAATTTGCTAATACCTGGTTATTATTATTAACGAATTGGCCAAGCAAGAATGCATTACTGAAAATTGAATTTGTTCCAGAGTCTCTGTACCGGAGTTTTTATGTAAATGTAATTGCCTCCTGATTCTTCCAATGACAATTCCGAAGCAGGGGGAAGTTTGCTTATAAGTTCGTTTTTAGATTAACCCTTATCAGTATAAGCTTGTTCATTGGTCGAAGTGGAGTCATAATAAAAACTTGTTGTAAACAAAAAAAAAAAAAAAAAAAAAAACTTGTAGTAATCTTAATCTGTTTGGAGCAAGTATTTGGTGAGGTATCAAGCCCCTATAATTTCGGTACTGATTCATCTCTATCCTTTTGGCATGTCTTTCCATTGGTATTTTGTTTGCTCTTCAATGCACATCAAACTTGGAGCTGTTTGTTGAGTAATTTGCTGTGACAAGTGGAATATACACGGTACCATGTATTTGCAGTTGTTGCATCCTTGATATGACTTTCCACCATGTGAAGATCGAAATTTAATACTGCAAAGACTGAATTCATTTTGGACTTGCTGTGTTGAAACTAATGTCCATGCTTTACGGTCTCTGGATTATATATCTGCTGATAATCAGTGGGCAAATCAATCTGATTCATATTTTTCACTGGTAAATGTGGTAATTATGCTCGAACTTTTCTGTGTATGCATAGTTTGGTTAACAGACTTTGTCAATGTGTTTCAGATATTTCTTTGGTGGGGAATTTTTCTCAGTTCAACACCAGTTCTAAGAGGTGCAGGGTGGCTCGTAATAATTGGCCCGATCTTCCTGAGTCTGTTACTTCTTTTTGTCAGTGGAATACCATTGCTGGAGGTTGTATCTTAGCATTTTGGTTGTAGTTGTCTTGTAATTTTTTTCTTTTTCCGTCTTAATTTTCTTTTTTCCATTGGTTGTCCTGAATGTCTGCAGGATTCGGCAGATAAAAAGTATGGAAATGTGGATACCTACTTACAGTACAAAAAAGTTACCAGGTTCTGTTATTTTTCTTTTCCTCTAAAGCTTTGTGGTATATTTTGGAGTACTTCATTACTTTTAGAGATTTTTTATAGATTTGAACCATCATGGGAGGTTAAGTTTTTAAATGACTATCCCTAGATTTCTCTACCTGAACAAAATTGGGTTTACTTGGTAAGGTATTTAGTCTGTCACCTTTCACTACCTCAATCACCAGTCTCTCTAAATTTTCGAGGGTGATAGTAGGTGATAGACTAGGGTTTGGGCTTTGGTGGACTTGAGGACTCTTAGGTTCAGGCCCGTCTTCACTCCCTTTTTAGATAGGATAAGAACAATGATTGTTATTTTTTCCAAAGCAGTTCAAACAGCAAGATTTATTCGAAATGAGGAGCAAAGGTGATAAGAACCAAAACAGAAGGATAGTATTGTTGTGGACTTGTGACTTACTTAACAAGGATTGAACTGACCGAAAGATTTGTCACTAACTGTTATCTTAACTGTTTCAGTCCTCTCATTCCGTTGCCACCGGCTGTATATGGACGTCTGCCTTTGTGGGTCAAAAAGATATTCCTTTTCGAGCTTCCTATGTACAGCAGGAATCTTCCTAATGAAAGTTTTTTGGTAAGGACTACTGTTCTGTTATCGAGTACATTTCAGCTTTTGAGCTGTTGCTACACGGCTTTTCCCTTGTCTTCTTTCTCAATACTTCTCTGTGATGTTTATGGCCAAGTTGCTTGATTCAACATGAAAGTGTAAGATGAGAAATTACTTGTTTTTTTAAGTGGAATAGCACTGCATTAAAGTCTGCTATTGACAAATGTTACTCGATGTCAATGGCATATCCTCAAAAAAACCCACAGCATGAGGTTGCATGTTCTAAGAATAGCCATCTTACTTCTGCATTTATGGTTTGAAGTACTTTGAACTACAGAAACTCGATTCCTGTATGCACCATAAGTCCATAACTTTTTACCCAGTGCTTTACTATGTAGATCGTGGTCCGCAATTTCATATATGAGCCAGTTGAGTTACATTTTTGACATGATCATTCTGATTTGTCAATCATCTGATGATTTTCACAACCCTATAGATACTATTTTGTTCTACCATCTGATTTGAGTTGTGAAGATTCCACCATTAGGTATAAATGCTTGCTATTGGAGGAAATTTTGACACAGCTTGATATCGAATCCCGTGAATTTTGTTAGGTGGATGTAGGGAGATCTAAACGGTGATGGACCCTCATCATTTTCATTGTTTGACAGCTTATCGGCTCGATATGCAGTAATTGAGTATGCCAGTAACTGATGGTTGCTTCGAATTGAAAGTTTATGTATATGTTTATGTGAATCTGTCTTAACTTTTGTTCAAGATCAAAGATAAAAATTGCAAAATGGTGCATTGTTGATGTTAATCAATGTCTATTTGTAGTGGTCTGAGCTCAGTGTTATATGCTTATGTTGCCATCTTACTGATGCCTCTAGAAAACATTTTGAACCTGTGCAAGGTATAGATCAAACCGACGAAAAAAGAATGAAGTGAAGACGTTGATGCCGCGATTCTTGCAGATAGTTGTTGAACAGCTGACTCTGGTTGAAAATATTCTTTAGAACTTGTTGAACATTTGCAATGCATTCTACTTGCAATGTTTAATTTGTATATTTCACGTTCGGCTTTCTTGTATCATGTGACGTTTTTATGCACATAATCTGATTATAGACTGGTTTGAATCTGAATTATTTTCAATATGAAGTGTATCGTTGAATTGTTTATGCTTTTAGTTTTCTGCTGCTGCTGGGCTGCATGCGTAGTCTTTAATCAAGATTGTTGAGAGAACACTACCTATGAAGTTTTCATCTCATTCTTATACAAAACGAACCAACACGAGTTACTTGTTACCATATGTCCCGTATAAAATCATAACAGCTACGTTAGCCCTCCCCGACATGGCATCGCGAGGAAGATTACTTGCCCTACGAGGTTGCACCCAACCTGTACCCTTAGACCTCGGTCATCTTCAACTTAATTATTGAAGATATTGTATAACATGTGCGCGTCTACCTAAACTTATTGAGTCGACTCACCGATGAGTCACTCCTTTTATGCTGCTGCGATCATTGCACATACACAAAAAATTTTCTTATATAAACAGCTTTTTAGAGAAATGTAAGGTTCCATCGTTGCAAACGATTTCTTGTGATGAAAATCAGGTTACAAAGACGAACACAGAAGAATTGAAGCCGGCCAGGCTAGAAAGAGTGATGAGGAAGATTCGAATGCCACATGCAAATCAGAAGGAAACTACCTTTTCTAATCACCTTTTCCAAAAGTCATCCCTTTTCTCACTATCCTATCCCATGCATTACTTTTCACTTCTAATCTACCAATATTCTCTTAACTTTCTTCACCCATGCATACTCACTTACTCGGCTTTTTCTTAAGTAGTAAATTAGACACTAGTAGTCATAAAACATTTTCCTAATTATAAACTCAAGACTAGTAATTAAGTATGTAGTCATCAACATTTGCTAACCTTAATAATCAACCTAAAGTATATATGTAGTTGAAAACTCATATAATAAACATCGAGTGACCACTAAATGAAGGGGATTTGTCTTTGTACAAATGGAAACTTGGAGCGAACATTTAGATGTTTTCGGTACAACCTAACCCTCCTTCAACACGAGCGTGTTAAAACACAATAAGATTCTATTTGACTTAGTACAAATATTAAGATCAATCGCACAAACAACACACCATTATGATTATACATACGCGTAGACAGTCGAGTCTGAAACACGTCAAACATAAAAAGAAGACGGTTTTTCTTAGATATAAATGTAATATTACATCATTGATTAGTAGTACTTCAATGTCTAAATAGCTACTAATCCATATCATCGAGTACTAGAAAAAAGTCCCATTACAATTACATCCTATTAACCCCACAACAAAGAAAAAGAGCTACCTTTAGTAATGATGATAGTACTGTATCTATTTAGGTACTTATTATTCTAACTAAAGATTACAATTTTTCATGAAAACGAATACAGAAATTGTGTATCACCCCCCAATTTTAACGTTAAAAACATTTTTTTTTTCTTTTTGTTCCAATGACTAAAACAAATAAACAAAGTAACACATAAAGTAAAATTTGACTAACAAGAAAACAAGAAGAGTAATCAACACACCATTCAACATTAAGGTTATGGATCATCAAGCCCACTGGTTCCAAGGAAATCTGGCCACTGCTGATGACTTAGGCTATCACCATCGTTGATGTTGTGGTCGCGGTTGCGGTTGTTGTTGTGGTTTTCGGAAGCGTTATTAGTCTCGGTCTCGGCCGCGGCCGGTCCGGGTTGCATCCGAAGGGTCCATTCCGGCGGCATTGACGACGACGACGAACCAACTTCCCTGGTGGTGTAGGGTATGTGAAGAGGGTCATCTTGGGTATGCTGCTGTTGTTGGTTCGGTTGAACCGGTTGGTGATCAAAATTCGGTAAACCGAACCCATGCAACAAGCCTAGGTTCGATCCGAAGCTGAGTGGTTGATGATTCACGTTCACTCCTCCTTGTAGAGCTGCTAACGATGACAAAAACCCCGGATTATTATTATTACTATTCTCACCTCCAAAGAAATTATGGTGGGCCATCATCATCGGATTGTTGTTTGTCATGGTGTCGGTGCCTGTTGTGGCGACGGCGTTGGTGGTGTTCAACATGGATAACTGGTGGTCCTGTGCATTCAAGATTAACCGGTGGTTCGGCAGCTGATGAGGCGGTGGTGGTGGCAATTGTGACCGAGTGTTGGAACAGGAACCGGACCCAGACCCGTCAGAAGCAAGTTTGGGGCGTTTGCTCTTACGGCAACCGCCCCCAACAGGAACGTTCCTAAGGGTGCCACCCTGAGTCCAGTACCTTCTGCAACCCTTGCAGAAGAACCTGGGCTGGGACAAGCTGTAGTTGTTATAGTAACAGAATTTGGTGTTGTTAGAGTGACACCGCGGGCAGGGTTGCGGTGCCGGGTGGTTCTGACCCACGCCACCGGCTTCAACGGCACGCCTCCGATTTTGTTGCTGTTGATGATCCATGTGTGTATGTTTGATTGAATCAACTTATTTTGTGGATTAGGTTGTTTTTGTGATGTGCATATAAAAGATTTATATGACACATGCAAGTATATGGGATGATCAAATATTATTACCTACTACTACTACTAACATATGCATGTGGAGGTGGTGGTGGATTTGTTAGTTGCATAGGGGTAAAAGTGATGGAGTAATCTATATATAGTTGGAAATGAGGAAATCACAATGAAAAAAAAAACACCCAATTATGCAATCATACTAATTTAGTAGAAAATTATTACTAACATGGAAATCACTAATAAGGAAAGAAATCAACAAAGATTATAAAAAAAAAAAACAACCAAAATAAATGAAATACCTAGTAATTAATGAAATTAAATAAAATTAAATTAAGATTAGCAAGGAGGGATGTATCATGTATGAGAAGTTGAAGAACAAAGTTAGTTGGTGGTGGTGGCGGGAAAATAGAACGGTGGTTGGTAATTTTGGCGGTAAAATGCGGCGGTGGATGAGTGGTAGAGTGAATGAAAAGAATGGTGGGGGGTGTGGATTTTTTTTGTCAATATACGTAGCTTTCACAATTTTTTTGTTGTAATGTAATTTCAATCAGAAAGCACTGTTTTAGATGCTCTATGAGAAGACTATGCTACTTTTTTTTCTCACTCCTCCCACTAAGTTATGTTTTGCTTTTGATGAGTATTTGCAATTGTTAGTGAGATTTCTATTCTTTTGTTTTGGATTTAGTGTGGCTAGTGTTTTTGTTGACATCATTGCCATACCATATTACCATACATAACATTATTATGCCCATACTATACATGATGGTGATAAGGAGGATTTACCATTTTGTCCTAGTAGGAGAATATTGATTTGGTTAATGGACTTAGGGTTGACAATTTAACAATATAGGATTCTTTGTACACATGTTGAAAATATTTGAAGAATTTTCTCTTCATGTTTCTTAAGAGTCATTTTGAGAGTTATTTCAACAAATTGGGACTTGGAAAACGAATGTAGGAATGCTTGAGTTCGTTTTTATGTGGATTATCTGTGTCATTTGGCTTACTCAAACTTATTTACAATTGAGTTGGTGGGGGGAGGGGGGTAACCCCTCTATCATTCGATGTTTCTAATTTTAGCTCTCTATGTTTGAAAATCAACTTGTGTGATGGCAATGTGTGATATTTTGCTACAAGATTCAAGTTCGAACCTTGCTCCCCAAACATTCATTTTTGGGTTTTTTCCGCACGTGTTTCACCCATATCTGCTAATCTAGATATGGCTCAAAATCACAGAGATTTTGGTTTAAAAATGAGATCGCTTTCTATAAATTTTGTGAAATTTCATTTATTTCCAAATGAAATAATTAAAGAGGTTGCATAACACGTGTCCCAATGAACTTATCATGTTGACTCAGCAATTAGTCACACTTCTGATCTTATGGTGCGATCTAGGGGTGAGCAAAACAGCAAGGTACCCGGAACCGGATTTGGAACCAGCGGTTCCGGGTAATGAAACTTAGGAACCGGTAACAAACGTTCCGGTTTCGCGTAGTGAAATTTTGGAACCGGAATCAGTCGGGTACCCCGTAAAGTAGATTACAATACCGGGTACCCGGAACCGAGCATAGAACCGTCACTTTACAAAAAAGAATTAACAATGTAAACAAATTATACCATTAAACCCTAATGTTATACACTTATACGCCTCCCTCCACCTCTTTTTCTCATTTATCAGATTTATTTCACTCATAAATCAATGAGATGTTGATGATGACAATAGATTATTAATAAAGCCAAATATGCCAAAATAGTTTTTTTTTTAATTCTATGACCGGGTACCTGGAACCGGTACCGGGTAGTGGCGGTTTCGGTTTCGGTTTCGGTTCCTCAATCTTAGGAACCATGAGAAACGGTTCTGGTTCCGTAATTTTGGAACCGATCCTTTTCGATTCCGGTTCCCGGGATTTCTACCGGGTACCCGGCTATCATTCGATGTTTCTAATTTTAGCTCTCTATGTTTGATAATCAACTTGTATGATGGTAAGGTGTGTGATATTTTGCGACAAAATTCAAGTTCGAACCTTGCTACTCAACATTCATTTTTGGGTTTTCTTCCGCACGTGTTTCACCCCTATCTGCTAATCTTAATATGGCTTAAAATCACAGAGATTTTGGTTAAAAAATGAGATCGATTTCTATAAATTTGTGAAATTTAATTTATTTCCAAATGAAATAATTAAAGAGGTTGCATAACACGTGTCCCAATGAACTTATCATGTTGACTCAGCAATTAGTCACACTTCTGATCTTATGGTGCGATCTAGGGGTGAGCAAAACAGCAAGGTACCCAGAACTGAATTTGGAATCGGCGGTTCCGGTTCCGAGTAATGAAACTTAGGGACCGGTAACAACAATTCCGGTTTCGCGTAGTGAAATTTTGGAATCGGAATCGGTCGGGTACCCCGTAAAGTAGATTACAGTACCGGGTACCCGGAACCGAGCATAGAACCATTACTATACAAGAAAAAAATAACAATGTAGAAAAATTATACCATTAAACCCTAATGTTATACACTTATACGCCTCCCTCTACCTCTTTTTCTCTTTTATCAGATTTATTTCACTCATAAATCAACGAGATGTTGATGATGACGATAGATTGATGAAGCCAAATATGCCAAAATAGTTTTTTTTTTTAATTCTGATCTATGACCGGGGACCTGGAACCGGTGCAGGGTAGTGGCGGTTCCGGTTCCTCAATCTTAGGAACCGTGAGAAACGGTTCCGGTTTGGAACCGTTCCTTGCCGGTTCCGGTTCCCAAGATTTCTACCGGGTACCTGGCTATCATTCGATGTTTCTAATTTTAGCTCTCTATGTTTGATAATCAACTTGTGTGATGGTAAGGTGTGTGATATTTTGCTACAAAATTCAAGTTCGAACCTTGCTCCCCAACATTCATTTTTGGGTTTTTTCCGCACGTGTTTCATCCCTATCTGCTAATCTTAATATGGCTTAAAATCACAAAGATTTTGGTTCAAAAATGAGATCGCTTTCTATAAATTTGTGAAATTTAATTTATTTCCAAATGAAATAATTAAAGAGGTTGCATAACACGTGTCCTAATGAACTTTTCATGTTGACTCAGCAATTAGTCACGCTTCTGATCTTATGGTTCGATCTAGGGGTAAGCAAATCAACAAGGTACCCGGAACCGAATTTGGAACCGGTTCCGGCGGTTCCGGTTCCGGGTAATGAAACTTAGGAACCGGTAATAACAGTTCCGGTTCCGGGAAGTGAAATTTTGGAACTAGAATCGGTCGGGTACCCGGCAAAGTAAATTACAATGTCGGCGGGTACCCGGAAACGAGCATAGAAACGTTACTATACAAAAAAAAAATAACAATGTAAAAAAATTATATCATCAAACCCTAATGTTATACACTACGCCTCCCTCTGCCTCTTTTTCTCATTTATCAGATTTTTTTCACTCATGAATCAACGGGATGTTGATGATGATGATAGATTGATGAAGCCAAATATGCCAAAATAGTTTATTTTTAATTCTATGACCGGTACCCGGAACCGGTACCGGGTAGTGGCGGTTCCGGCTTTGGTTCTGGTTCCTCAATCTTAGGAACCGTGAGAAACGATTCCGGTTCCAAAATTTTGGAACCGATCCTTGCCGGTTCCGGATCCTGTTCCCAGGATTTCTACCGGGTACCCGGCGTTGCTCACCCCTAGTGCGATCGTTGCACAAAACCTTTTTTTTTCAAACATACGGTTGATTTCAGAAATGTACGAACCACACCTAAAGATCGGAGGAGAGAGAAAATCCACTTTACAAACCCGAGAGGTTTCATCCTAAAGCCAATTGGTAATAGGAGGAGTAACTTTTTGGTTTATAACGTAGTGAAATTCTCTCTTCATTTCTAATGTACGACACTCAAATATGGAGTGTATATAGGCACTTCAACACAATTTCATGTGGTCACTACAGGTTAAAAGTTATCAATAATTGTCAAAACATGTAATAGAACGAATTTTCATGTTTCCAGTAGCCTACCAAGAAAGTGGATAAATGGTACACATATTGTGTGCATGAGAAATTTTCATACATTATGATTTTGTCAATCATATTCAATTAGTGTTATTAACATATATATACTCCGTTCGTTCGCCTATAAACTTCCTACTTTCTATTTAGGGGTGTTTATCTTTAAACTTTCTACTTACAATCTCTCCTTATTTGTCCATATAAAGACCAAAACACCCTTACTTGTTTATTAAGGATGCATGTAGGGCATACCCCTATACTATGTGTAATTTTAAACCAAGTGGACCTTAAACTCACTTATTCTATTTTATTTTCTTAAAATCTGTGTTCCGCTTCTACGCGTTGTATAGGTGAACGAAGGGAGTATAGCTAATGACAAATGAAAAATCTTGCATCAAAAATTAAACGACAAATTCACGTGGTGGCGCCGAACTATGTCAGAATGCGTATGGTGCTTCTACCTTTGAAACTTAGCTTTTACAATTTGGTGCCCCTCAACTTTACACTTATAGGCACGTGGTGCCCTTATCACCTCTTATTTTCTAACGCCGTTAGATTTTGGATGTTAAACGGTAATGTGGCATATACAATTAGTAAAAATTTAATTTAATCTTTTGTAATTAATAACTACTTAAAAAAAAACTCAATTTTTTTAATTTCTCTCACCTCAGCCTAACCCATTGCCACCACAACCACGCACCGCCGCCACTTCGACCACCGCCCTTACCCCGAACTCACCATTACTGGGCCGCTTATGGCGGCGCAAACCCAGTTTGGTGGGTCATCGGGGTCGACAACAGGCGGAAGAAAGTGAAACATGGGTTGTGGAAAACAGATTTGGGCTCGACAACACCGTTTTTCATGTATTAAATCGTAGCATCTAACAATACGTCCTAATCATATGAATTGAAAGACTTGCTAATTCATGGATTAAATCGTAGAATCTAACATGTTGCGGTTCAATCAAACCTTAGAGAAAGACTACTCACACAAATTGAAATTAACAACAACAACAATTGAATTAAAGCAATACATATTTAATCCTTCTATATTATTAAAGGAGGCTTTTTTAGAGCTCTCACAACGACCGGACATTATTAGAGAGTTTGGCTAATATTATATTGAAATATATAGCGAACATGATTTTGAGTAGGACTCTACGGCTCTACATAATATATATATTTTAAATCTTATATTACATTATTTAATCCTAATTTATTTAATCCTAATTTATTTATTTTTGAAAGGAAAAATGTATCCTAATTTTTAGTACTAAATGTATACTAATTAAATCTACTATGATAAGAAATTTGATTAAAAGATTACATCCTAAAATCCTATGTATCAAACACCAACCTAAACCACACTAAACCTTGATATCTTCTATTGGTCTTAGAGCTGCTGGTAATTGGTATCAATGATAGATAGATTGTTGTAGTTAGGATGAATTCTACGTACATATACTATGGGGTTATCCAAAAGAACCAAAGAGAATATGAAGTTAAAACTTATTTAATTAAAACTTGGTTATATATAATAATAAGAGTAATTACAATACATAATGATTCCTATTACACGTGAATTCCTCACTAATGTGAATCGACCGCCAAAATTTAAGGAACCATAGATGTTTGGTAGTCTTATCTTACCTATGTAAACCATAGTTTAGAACTTTTAATAGGACATATCTTGGGAGTTTAGGCCATTGAGTAGGACACATGCATGTTTTATGATAATTGGTAATTGGTTATATTAATACATTTATATAAGTTTTTTTTTAGGTCAATACATTTGTTAGTCTTAGCTATAAATTTTATGGCTCCTATATATACGCCTCTATATCGGTATATATGTAGGCTTCCAATGTGTATTTTGTAGATCGCCACATTTCTCCAGCTATTACATAAGAAAAAAAAATATAGTTGTTGTTTTCTTTCTCAAGATTTAGTTTCAATTCGAGTTCGTAAGAAACTTTAAGAAATGTTATGTAATCTCAATTTGACCAGGGCTACTACTCTGTATTTGACTTCAATTTTATCACATTTGATAGATATCGTTATTATGAGACCCGTGCATTGCACGGGCCTTCATCCTAGTTAAAGAGTAAAGGGAAGAAATTGCAATACTGTGATGATTTGAATAATATTCTGAATAATGAAGAAAATACATATTCAAAATTGGTACAAAAGTGCTTGAAACTTGAAATAAAGTTGGATCAAAAATAATGAAAGCTTAGATTATTGTTGCAAAGGCTCGACTAGTTATAACTCCATAGGAGGTTATTTTACAATTTCTTAATAGAAAATAGAAAATAAACCCGCGAAATTAGAATATAGAAAATCCGGAAAAAATCACCCGTGCAACTACACGAGTCGTGCAACATAATGCACAAGTCATGCCCGACAGCGGCCAAATCGTGCTTTCGTACGAGTCGTGCTATTATGGCACGAGTCATGTAAAACTGCTCCGGTAGTTGAACTTCAAACGCCTCTAATTTCTTCTTTACTTATCGGATTTGGGCGTGTGACTACTTCTTAGAAAGCTATGATCATAATATTTCATCTCCAATTGGTTTCACTACAAAATGCCAAGGGGTTTGGGAGATATTGAGCTCCGAGTCTGGCATTGTGCAAATGATTTCAGTCTGGCATCTTAAGTTCTCCAAATTTTTCTCTTTATGCCTGAAAAGCTTAAAAACCAACAACTATACCAAGGCCGTGAAATATTGCGGGAATAATGAGAATTAAGTATAAATGGAGACAAATATAGCAATTGTAATACCGTAAAATCCTATATAAGTATGCAAGGACTTATCAGATACATTGAGGTAACTTATAACTCAAGATAACATAAATTGCAAGCTAATTATCATCTAGCTAGTTTAAAAACCATATACTAGATAAGCTAAATATTTTACGCAAAAAAAAAAAAAAATTGTAAACGGCAGTGATACCGAACGGTTGAATAATGTAGAAAATCAAACCACGAGAAGATATGTATGTTCACCGAATTTTACACACAAGGGTACAAGTGACCATCCACATAAATTCTTGCTTGCTTAAATAATTGACATTATAGGCTTCATCATCGTCATGGTATATGAATATGATCACCATTAGGGAAGATGGCACGTGCCCCGAAGCAACGAATATAAACAGAATTGGGAAAATAATGAGCAAAGGGCGATATCATGACGTGTAGGTCCGTTAGCGGGATTGCAACTGCTCTTCTCAGACCAAGACTCTCCGACCCCTTTAAATGTGGACAAACACTATAGGATAGCCCAACATATATATATAGGTGCGTAACTGCGTACAGCGTACTATATGGTCTACACACAACAATGTCAGCTTACGCATATAGTAATTCTTCCAATTGGGACGAAATGTACGTAAAATTATTTTGTGGTTTGTAGTGGTGACAAACTAATAATGATGAGATTGAGTAAAGTTCAATAATTTGGGGGTGAATTATACTCGTTAAATGGCCCTTAACATTTTGTTTGCCTTTTACCACTAGGTTAAGAATAAAAATAAAAAAAATAAAAATCATTTTTTAGTCTCTAGACCAGACTGACTTACTCAAGATGACCTGGCCTGAATTGTCGACCATCCAATTCGATAAAACTTGAAAAGTGTGGTGCATGCATGAAAATTGATCACACTAAAACGAAATGTTAACATATACACCCTCTTTCTCAGCTCAAACGTCGCGTTCCCAAAATATCGCTATGTTGATAGGAGTATACACACTAATCAGTTTATCAGAGTTCAAAAAGATTTATATACTGAATTAAATTAGAGTTTTTGTTAAGTTATTTTAGAACTTTGATTAAGCGATTAGTAGTACATGCTTCCCACCAATATAATATGAAATCGTTTTTTTATATGGGTGTTTGAGGTGGGACGGAGGGAGTAGGCCTGATTATGCCTATCCATGCCACATCCAAACTGACACACACTTGATAATAACCCGACCGGATTGACAATACCATGATGACGAACGTATATGTCTCAAAATGAAATAACCTATGCGGATGATCGAATATCGTTTTCAAAACTAAAACGACTCAAACAAATAAAACTCGATCTGAGACAACAATTGGTACGAAAATACGGTACCTGTACAAAACGAACTCTGACTCAACTTCGAAAATTCATGCTAATTAAGCCAAAAAGACCACTCCCTAGTCCCTAGTCCCACCCCTGAACCCAACTTATTAGTTACAATTACAATCAAAGGAGGAGCCTCCCTTAGAATATTGACAAACACTACTTATAAAAAAGGCTAACATATATAGGTACTAATGTACATACATCCGCACATACTATATAACGATGTCATTTGTCAAGATATACAAGGAACGGTTAGATAGGGCTGCGTAATTTGTAGTAAGGTGATGTCGTCTTCATTATTATGTTTGGAAATAATTGACAAACTAATCATAGATATATAGTGGGCTTTCACCACACACCTCTCTCTGCAACATATCTCTGTTTAGGTCGGTTTACCCAAATGCTATAGTGTGCTGCATAACATGAACTGTACAAATTTGTCTATGCTCCATAATTTTATACATGTTTCTGGTAAAAAGTTGTATTTATTCTGGTGAAGGCACTAGTTGTATGTTACTTGTAGTTTGCATATTCCCTTTGAATAATCATATGGGGTTGCATGTGATTTTTGGGTCAATCCACCACCCTTTGTCATAAGAAATCCAGAGTCTCTGCCCTAACTGACTCCAAGTAGAGTATAACTATACTTATATTTTTCGGAAGTTAATATTTGGTTTCAATATAATCGTATGTCAAAAACAGAGGGAATATATATAAATAGAAATTGATTCATGTCTTAAATGATTATGGTACAATTTTTTTGGCTCATTAACGTTCGCTTCATACCTGATTAATGAAGTCCTAGGCCCGTTAGATTGCTTGTGATGACTCAGGTTTTGCAGCTGTCGCATGAGCTCTCGCTTTGACTACATTTAAATTTGTTACAAGCTGTGTATGATAGTGGCTGAGTCTCGCTCCCAATGAAGCGAGCCTAAATGGCTGACCCGAAATTATTGAGAGAAACCCAAATCAACATCACACAAACCCAAATAATTGATTCAGAAAAATGTAACGCGAACACAACCCATTGACACAAATTGTCAGCTGTTTTGAACGTGAAGCATAAGCTGGTCACTTTTAAAGTTGTCGGTCAATGCAGCTTCAAACTTTTTTCTTCTTCTGTTGAATGGAATATTGAATGGGCTATAGAACCACAACGTCCACACTTTTTCCTTCAAGCTTAAGATTCAAGCTCAATTATCAGTGTGACAGTGTTGTTTTGACCACGCACTCTGTTAGGATATACTAGCTAGTAAATAGTAAAAGACGAACTACTACTACATACTAAGAACTAAAACCAGTAATAATACAGTCAAAGTCAACACTCTAGATTTTTCTTGGAGAGTCAAATTAAAGGTTGCTCCGAACAAAAGTAGTCGAAGTTGATTCATGCATCATCCCACTTCTTGTTGCTATAACACATTGTCAATAGTCAACTATAGTTAAAATGGATTGGTTGTAGAATTTTTAGTATAAACCATCTCTTTTCTAATTGTTGTTGTTGTATTTTTTTTTTTTTTTGAAATTCATTGTACTTCTATTTTGTCATTATCTTTATTTGTAGTTTTCTATAGTATTTAAAAATGTGTGAATTTTCTTGGCATACCACAAATTGCTTGAGAGTTGAGAGTATGTACTCTCAAACAAATGATAATATCCGTAGATTGGGTTTAGGCACGCACGTGTCAAAAAGTATGAAAATTAACGCTTAGACTTTGGATATATGTTTAAAACATTCTGACACTAAGAAAGATGTTGGAGGTTTACAGAGTAGAAACTTAAAATAGTCTAATGTTAATAATAATTTTTACCACATTAGTAAGATTTTATTTCCAACACAATCAATTTTACTATCATAGTTTAATTTTTAGTACAAGTTTTTTTGATTTGAAATTATTAATTTTACTACTACGAACTCTGTCTACTACTTCTTCCTCTATTTTATGTCACGCGTATAATAGACAAATCAATTGTGTCTACTCGATTTACCTTCTTCCTCTATTTTATGCCACGTGTGATAGACAAATCTGCCTCTATTTTATGACACGTGTGATAAACAAATCAATTGTGCCTAGATGAAAAGGCGAGAATATAGATTTCACATAAATAACAAATGTCTATACATTTGGTGATGATTTGGGTCATAGTGAGTCGGGCCAAGGGGAACATTACAAAAGAGAAAGTCTTAATGTATATCCATATACATTTCTAAATGTATATATATCCCTAATTTTTTATCCACATACCCCACCATATTCCAATTCTCTCTTCTCAATCTCACCACATAAAAATACAAAACATACCCATACTACCCCCATATATGTTTAGTAATATATATCACATATACAAATAGCCTTACTCATTACAAAATGGGCCGAATTATGTTTCGAATTATATACTCATTATAAAATGGCCCGAATCATGTTTCGAATTATATCAACTTCAATAAGCCCATTAATAGAGTTCGTCCCTCCACACAAAAAGAGTGAATAGTCGTAGAGCAAATTATCGGCAACACTTCGACATTTTTTCTCCAAATCTCTAGAATTCGGAACTGTCAAATTGCCGATGTGTGGTGAAATACCACCTCGGCTATATATGTATAGAAGTCGACCTTCAAACTGCGATTCTAAGCTGTACATTTATACTCCCCTCCATATTATCCACGTACTCAAACTCAATATGCGTGTTTTCCAACCCTACGCAGTTTACAATAGCCTAACAGAGGATAGTATATTACTTAAAAGCAAAGTCAACTGACGAGTTTAGACAACTTTAAACAGTAAAATTTCTAGATTACGAATGATCTCCGAAGCAGCAAAAATTTATTAGCCGAATCCTATAAAACAGCTTCGGCGTACAGTTTTAACACAACTACTCCGATCCGATATACTAAGACAAAATACATGAAAACAGTAATCGGGTAACAGCAGCTCCGACCCGATCACGGCCCATCGCGATGCAAGTGCTGATCTCGGGCTTCTCCTCGAGACTTCGGGAATTGAGCTTCTCCAGGACGCTTCGGCAAACGGTCCTCCATATAATCTTCCAAGTTCATATCATCCTCGTCTTTCCCTACAACCGTCTCTTTAACCTTTTGTGTAGCACCCTTAGCAGTCTCCCAAGCCCCCTTGACCGTCTCCTTAGCCTTCTCTCCCACATTATGCATGGCCTCGGCCGCCTTCCCGGCTCCCTCTTTCGCCTTATCCGCGGTCCAGTCCGCGGTGTCTTTGGTCCATTCCTTTGTGTCGTGCATCGTTTCTCCGGTTTTTTTTCTCGCCATCTCGGCGTTGTCCTTGACATTTTCCTTAGCATCGTGCATGGCCTCGCTCGCTTGTTGTGCTCCTTCTTTGGCCTTCTCCTTCATGTTGTGGGCTGTGTCCTGAGCTTTGCCCTTCATTTCTTTGTACTTCTTTTCGACTTCCTCGGCTTCTTTGTCGCTCTCGTACACTTGCCGCGCCTCTCTCATCCTCTCGGCCGCCTTTGCGTCTTCGTCGCCACCGCCATCTTCTCTACCATACCGATTATTCTACAACAAATGAAACCACATTTAATTAGTTTAGGTGCGTGATGACTCGTAATAATAAACGCAAATTGCTAGAGGTGTAGCATATAGACACACTTAATTTGTCTACACTGTAAAATTGAGCTACTAGTAGTTAGATTGAGACCGGAGTAGTAAAATTAGTTGTAATGATAATTTCAGGTAGCAAAATTAATTGGGTGAGCAGTAATTTTTTTTTTTGAAGTCGTGAGTAGTAAAATTTTAATAGCGTGGTAAAATTATAACCGATTATACACTTTTGGGTAGTGTAGACGCTTAGGTGTTATATTTCGTCTGAATTAGAACGGTCCTGCTAATAACACATAGGAAACTAAAATCATAATTAAGAAAAACTGAAAGATAATAATAAAAACGGATGAATTATTACCAGGCCTTTGGAGGCGGAAGTTAAGTAAACCCTTGAGACTTTACGAGGATAAAGAGAAGGAATCGGGTTCGAAAACCCAGCTTTCGAAACCCTCAAAATGGTATTCTTCACCATGAACATGGATGCCATTGTTATATGCTATATAACCTCAACTGCTACTCACTGTATAATTTATCTTCTTACTTGTAATAGATCAGTTTTTTTTTTTTTTTCAAAATGTTTGGGTCGGTCGATATGCACTGATATTTGTTGGTTGGTAAAAGTGTGTTTAGCAAGTGTTGGTCGATGAAATGAAGGTGTTGCCATATAAAGGGAAACAAAAGAGGTGTCGTGGTGTTTGCATGGCACGTAACATAAATTGCATGCCACGTGGAGGATAGCTGTGCGTCTTTGATTGAAGGGGAGCTTCAACAATGAACAACACATAGTTGCATGATGCTTACTATTTTTATTTAAGTTAATTGTAATAATGTGTGATGTGGTCTTGTTTTCCAGCACAAGTGCACAACTGAAACCTAAGCTAGGGCAGTTTCGGGTTGGGGACTTGAGGTTGAAGCATGCTCCATCTTTACTCGGCCCATCGAGTTGTAGTGGTGAAGGGCTAGTAGTGGCGGTCGCAAACTCGACTTAACTTGATTCGACCTGAGCAAATAATTTATTCTAATAATAACCGAAAACACGATGATAATATATAATCATAATCGAAATTGATATGACTTAGTATAGTAGTTTGAACATGATCCCACCACGGTCATTATATGTGTGGTAATTAACCCGGGCCAAAATTAGCAAAACTCATTGAAACTTGGTTGAGTTAAATCGATCTGACTTGCTTGTAATGAACTTTCGGTGTTCTGTTAGATTCCGTTATTCTGACTTGCTTGTAAATAGTTGTAATGAACTTTCGGTGCTCTGTTAGATTCGGTTATTCCAATCGAATGTTGCAAGTACATGTGAGATAGGTTCAATTCAATCTACGATTTAGATTCATGTTAAGTAAGATTTACAACATGCATACAAAATTCCACGTTGATGTACTGTTATGTTATAACGTAACATTTACGTTGTGCTAAAATTAAAAGTTGTTGTAGATCCAGTAGCAAAATTCACGTTAATATTAGACAATTTCCATATAACTCTAAACCAGACACGATAATGTTTGTCGTTAAAGGTACGTAGGTCTCTTAGAATCCCATTTCAAACTGTTAATTAACCACTATATGCCTAATGTGACGCTCTATCCTTCAAATGTTTAGCTCTATATTTCATGTCTTTAAATTGGCCGTCCATTTCACCGAGTTCCTCTTCGGCAATTTCCAAGCCTTCTCGCAAGGCCTCTTTACCTCTTCCTGTCAACTCCTCTGAGCTTTCTCCTGCCTCCGCTTTCCGTTCCGGCTTCTGCTCTTCGTCCTCCTTTTTCTACACCAAATTGAAGGATATAATAACAATCTGATCAAATATTAGAGATAAAATTCGAGAACTCAAAACACAATCACACTACAATGTACAACAAACATCTTTACTCCAGTGCCATAAGGCTCCTGCCATAAGGTGGGGGTAAGGGGGGGTCAGATGTATACGAGCGTTACCTATATTGAAACGTAGAGAGGCCGCACACCCAAAATGAAAATTGTTTCGAAAATTACACCAACTGACTGCTACCTCACGGATTAAAAAAAACCATAGACAGCTTATGAGCCATTTCACGATCACACTATATTGCCATTTCACGATCACACTATATTAAAAAAAATGTGATACTTCTATTTCTTTTAATTCTTTACGTTTATCCGTTAGCTCAAATTCCATCCTTCTTCAACATATTGAAATCATATGTACAGGATTCGATGAAATGGGAAAAGAGTATGTATTTAATTATGAAACGAATGAAATAATTAATTACCGGCTGATCATGGCGTTTAGATGAAGAGCTGCCGGTTGAACAATAATGATGCCTAGGGATATTAGTAAGACGACATAGAAGGACTGATTTCCTAGACGCGGTACATATGATCTTCTTTATCATCAACATCTCCGTGGTGTGCGCACACTTGTTAGTTGTTACTATGTTTCTTTAATTTGTTCCTCCGATTATATCAAACGCTCCTTTTTGGGGTGACACAAAACCTTATACTCCGTATTCGCTTGATAATGAAGATTTGTGGCAACATGTATGGAAGCCACATACCTCTTTTACGAAATCACGTGATTACATTTGCCTTTGTACAACTACTCCGTATTATATATACTTAATTATTAAATAACTGAAGATCAAGTTTGACCTAGTGGTTATGAATTCAACCTGATTGGGAATTGTCCTGAGTTTAAATCCTCATATATATCCCCATCCCTCGTATCATTAGCTGCTCCTAAAAAAATGATCAAATAACTATTCTTTTCCAAATGTTTTCATAACTTTAAATTAAAGGTTAAAATAATCTAATGTCATACTATTCTTTTCCAAATGTTTTCATAACTTTAAATTAAAGGTTAAAATAATCTAATGTCAAGAATTTTAGGAACCACCTACAACCATTAAATTCCTTTCAATCCAACAACTCAACAAAACCATCATTTTCTCTCTCCTCCCCACCCACTTATCCACCACGTACGCCCCTTAGCTGCCCCCACCGACCGTCACCCACCTCCACCATACCAATCGTCGACACCACCATTCTGTCGTGACCACCACTTTGACCAACTTTCGCCGGCCACCACTGTCTTCCCGCGTAACATTCTCTCTCCTCCACCATTTTTACCTCTTTTCTCCTCCTCCACAAACACAAAACAAAGCCCATAAAACATCATTGCACTCGATTTTTTATGTACATCTCACATTTAATGTCTATTTTACTGATATTGTCCTCATTTCAAAGATATAAGCAAGTTTCGAAAGAAAAATATGATGGAACATTTGGTTTGAAATTAATGAATATTTGCCAATTAATTCCAATTATTCAATTTGATTAAGTCAAATCAAACCACAACCACCCAATTAAACCCAATCATAAACAGATGAGAGATCAAGAACTCGTCGAAAAAGATGAGAGAGGCTAGGCTTTGGTTTGGCGACCGCAGAGGAGAGAGAGGGGGAGATGGAGAAAAGATGAACTGGGTGAATGATGTTTTGGGTGAGTAATGATTTTGGGTTGATATGGAGTAGTTGATGCTGAAATTCAATTGAGATGGGTTAGGGGATTATAATTATGGAGGAAAGGTTAATTAGTGGATTAATGATGCTTATTGGACAATTAGTATAAAGGTTAGTGGATCAAGTAATGGTAGAATAGGTAATTTTTAAGTTGTCCCAAAATAGAAACGTAAAGAATAGAAACGTAAAGAATTGAGTGAATTTGCTGAAAACGGAATACTTAAAGAAACAAAAGAAATGGCGAAAGTGGTTTATGACCCCCATACTGGTTTGCCTCTACGTGAAATGTAGCCCCACAAGTATTGAAATGAGCAATTAACCCCCACAAGTTTCACAATTGGTGAAATCAAACCGCTTTCCAATTTATTGCGAGTTATTCAATATCTCTCTAATATCTCACCTACAAAATTAATATTACAAAATATATTATCTAAGTTAAAATAAAAACTCAAAAAATTACATATTTTACGGCTCAATCTCACTGATCTTATTACTACGAGAAGAAAAAAAAAAATTTCTGTTCACATTAATGGCGATGAACGCATCACTGGACCCTGAATCTAATTTTTATTTCTTAGAGTGTTTTTTTTTCCTTTAGATGGATTTTTATTTTAAAATTTCATGTGATAAGATTTTATTTTGATAATATTAGTTTTTTTTAATAATATTAGATTTGAAAGTGGTATTTTGGAGAAATATGTTGAATACCTCATGATAAATTGAGAAGATGCTTAATCTCACCAATTGTGAAACTTATGGGGGTCAATTGCTCCTTTTAATACTTGTTGGGCTGCATTTCACATATAGGCCAAACGTATGAGGGTCATAAACCACTCTCGCCCAAAAGAAATGGAGGGAGTATATGTTTGTTGGTGTATATGAATATACATTTAATATTACCTTTATTTGTAGGATAAGATTTATTTAGATTTGGCCCATTTGCTTTGGTGAACTTTTCAAGAAAAGTGGTCTAAACTTGTTTTTTTAAACAAAAAGGTAATGTTAAAAATCAGAGTTTGTTTATTCTTGCACATAGTTCTGTCAATGGTAAATATATATTTCTAATAATGAAAATTGAACCAAAAGTAGAAATGTGCAAAATCTCTTTCAAACTCCAAAGTAAGAAAACGAGGTAAATCTAACGAGGGAATACTATTTCGTTTACACTTAACAGATTTTTGTAAAATTGTGATCCGGAAGTTCGAGTTAGTAGCTACAATGATAATTGAATGCTTTTAGCCGATAAAAATCACAGTGTTCGATAATATAAACTGAGACATTAAGTGATATTTCTAAATTTCATAAAAGAATATTTTATTTATTTATTAAAGTAGTTTCCAACCCCATGCAAAGCACAAAAACGCCTCGAAGAGATAAACCGAATGAGTTCACGTCCGACCAAGGTCAACAAAATTATATCTCCCCTGCCGATCCTCTGGCGAGAGAGACGAACGACAATCTCAAGAGGTTCACCATGCACGTTGAGGACGATGAGTCCGCCATTCAAATTGGCTTGCTCTTGCATGGATCGGTTACGGTCCTCATCTGACACCTAAATAACCAGCCGCACATTTCTTCGTAATTATGTTTGCGTGGACACGGGTGAAGCGCTTCGGCAGCGGTTATAATGTCATGTATCTTGCAGTTTTGAAATAGCCATATCTTTTTTAGTGATAAAACCTGAGTTCGATACTATTCGGTGACTCGTAATTAGATACACTTACCCCTACATTTTTTTCCCTAAAACAACTCTTAATAAATCAATTAGATTGAAGTGATTGTTTGTTCTTTGATCAATAATTCGTAAAACAAATGAACATTATGATTGCATGTAGCGTAGCGATAAATGATCTACATTAGCACAACATGATTGCATGTAGCGTAGCGATAAATGATCTACATTACAATTTATTATCGTTTTTTTTTTTGTTATCTCAATAGTTTCATTGCTATTATTATATGCTAGAAGCATATGCAAATGAGTTTGAGATAAGATTGTAAAATATTAAAATTATTCGGATCAAGTCAAATAGTTTAAGGTTGTCAGATCGGCAATTTAGTTTAGACATATTGAATGTTTTTAATAATATAGCATCATAACATCTTTACTTCAAGTACAAGTAGGGCTGAGCATTTGTCCAAAACCGGACCGGATCGAGACTTAAGAAAAATTTGGACCGAGGACCGACTGTATCTTATTTGGTCTGGTCCAGGTCCCTTGGACCGGACCGAAATTCAAAATGTGGAACAAAGACCAGACCGAATATAACTTTGTTAGGACCTAGACCGAACCGAACTGCTCGTTCGGGTCCGATTTTCGATCTTGGACCGAGTTTCTCTATTCCCTAAGTACAAGTATTTCCTTAACGCTTGATGGATTGTTATTGTATATGATTTGACTCATGTTTGGGTCAATCGTGTCTTATCAGTTCACGTCTGCTCGATTTAGTTGTACACTTGTAGTCAAACTTTTGTCCAAGTCAGTTTGTGGGCAACGTATTTTCGAGTACTCAACACACTTTCCGTTCAAATATAATCATATATTGGGTTATTCCAGCCTTCCAGGTCAAATAATGCTGGTTGCTAAATTTACTTATTTCAGAGTCGAAATTCCAAGTTCGGGTTTAGGCGATTTCTTGGCATTTAGCGGGTCTTAACGACCGATCTGTCCAGACCTAGTGGTGGCCACCCTAAATCTGACTCCATATAGTGCGGCTCAAAACCAACTCGGTCCACCTAAATATGCCGAAAACTTAATAAACCCAAGTCCATCAACAAATTTGGGCCGAATAGACCAAACCCACCAATTGGCCGGACCATGGCATGAAACCGATGTCAACAGTAGAAAAATACCGATAATTAGGGTATATATATACGCCTTCAATTCAATTTCTCAGCACGACAAAATTGCGAAGAACTTCCAATTTTCCCAACAAACAGAAGAAACATCACTCTAACTGTAATTTCTCAATCTCTCTTTTTTACCTTTTCTCAATTAATGAATTAATTTCAAGTCATCATAATTTTGATATGGATTAATTCGATAATCAGAAAAACTTTGGTTATTTAGTTGATTAATTGCGATTTGTTTTTTTTTTTTTTTTTTTTTTGCATGGTTTAAAGAAATGGCGACGTTCGAGTTGTATAGGAGGTCTACGATTGGGAATTGTTTGACAGAAGCTTTAGATCAAATGGTTGAAGAAGGCACTCTCCCTCCTGAGCTTGCCATTCAAGTTCTTCTTCAATTTGACAAGGTTTTCTACTCCTCTCTTTAGAACAATGCGTGTATCGTTATTTTGTTATCTTTCGGACACAACAGCTTCTCTGTCGAATTAGATGACGATTGAGTAATGGTGAAGGTTCTTCTTAGGAAGGGTGATTAATGCTGTAATTATCTGTAATTATGTCGTTGCAGTCAATGATTGAAGCTCTTGAGAATAATGTGGGAACAAAGATTTCTATCAAGGTATACTGTTATGTATAGCATATATATACGTTCATTTTTTTTCCTGTTGTTGTTTGTTGTTGTTGTCGAGAACATTCTAGAATTAGGGTTAGGGTTGGAGTCGGTTGGAGTCTTCGATCTCCTATTGTACTACATAATGAGGCTTGCCTCATGTCGATTATTAGAGTATTTTCATTGTCTTACGGTTAGAACTAGTTGAGGCTGGTGTTCAGGAGTAAGGATGTATGTGGCATCTAACAAGATGTGCAACTGTATGGTTAAAATCAAGTCAACTTTTTGATAGGAGTTTACTGATACTTGTATGAGAGCTATAACAATATCTTTAACCCCAGTGCCTTAAAGGCTCCCAGCATAAGGCGGGGTAGGGGGGTCGGATGCACGCAAGTCTTACCCCTATTGAAACATAGAGAGGCTGCGCACGGATGACCCAAAATGAAAATTAATTCAAGAATCGCATTGACTGACTGCTACTTCACAAAATAAGAAGCACAGACAGTTTTTTATGAGCCATTTTGTTTTATTCCATTATATCATAAAAAACAAAGAATAATTAGTTTTTGGCTCCATTGGAAATGGAAACGTTGTATGAGAGCTATACTAAGGTGATATTTGAAGTAAAGATTTCGAAGATTGGTGGCGCTCAGATGAGATTATTGATTAAGATATGCTATTGTTTCTTTCTCTGTGGTAGTTGTCAGTGACTCAGAATCGAGAGACCGACATCTGTAAGTAGTAAGATGAGACAACAAAGGCTTTGGAGAATTTTGTGGAATTCGTAACTAAGGTTAGATGCTTAAATAACTAGTAGAAGGAAGTCTCATTGTGTAAATTTCAATTTGGAGACAGCAATCAATATTTTGAATGTGGTATTGGTAGGGAATAGTGTGTCTTAAGTTCTACTAATACTAGTATGTTCTCTGTGGGAGAAACCTGTGAGATGGTTATATTGTTTGCAGGTTCGACTTTAGAGTTGTTACGAGATTTATTGGACTGACACTGTACTGGGGACTATTGTGGTCAAGAAAACTATAGGTGTTATATCTTGTTCAACATGTCTCGAGTAAGAGTTTCAAAGACATTAGGACGGAGTTTGATTACCACAATACCACCTACAGGCTTACAGAAAACTCCTAGCTAGCTTGACAACTTTTAGTATAGTTTTGCTGCTTGAGGGAAACATGTGTCGATCTAAGGTCGTAGCAGAAGCACTTACATGGTGGTTCAATCTCATAACACTTATTGACGTATGGAGATAAGAAAGGGTGAATTGAGAAAACTGTTCTGTTGCATTAATATGAATATACGTTGGCGTTTAGATTACCAGCAGGTTAATGCTTTTGTTAATTGGTTGGTGTATGTATCCGCTCAACGCCCCAACTAATTTGTGTCATTATATTTGGTTATCAGATATCCAGTAAATATGACATCTTCTTCTACTTATGTATGTTGCAGGGACATCTGCATAACTACAGATTTGTCGACAATGTCTGGACTTTCGAAGTAAAGGATGCCCTGTTCAAAAGTGAGGTGTGCGTAGAAAATGTCAGCTCAGTGAAAATAGTGGCATGCGACTCACAGCTACTCAATTAGTAGTAGGGGGTTCTAGGATAGAATTTTTTTTTTCCAGCTACAAAGACAACATTTTTTATCCTGTTACAAATTTGTGGTACATTACCTGATTTATTGTGAAAAGGGCGGCATGTCAACTTTTGCAGCAGTTACTGAAGCTTACGATTCACACCTTTAGCATGCATTCGTCAGTGATCTGATGAACTTTGGATGTCATTGTTTGTAACTTTATATGACACTACTTGACCTTAAAAGCAAGAAGTTTATGCATACAATCTGATATAAAGTCGATAATTTACCTGTCGTTCTAAGAAAAGAAACCGAAGGGCTTTTCCTTCTTTTAATCTGGACAAATTAACAGTAGTGAATTGTTCAAGGCCTGCAGGAAAGTAGCTGCTCTGTCTTGTACCTACCGATTCCTGTACTAATTTGGCCATACTACAGGTTGTTTTCTCTCCGAAAAGAGATGCAGTTGGTTCTACTACTGTCAATGGAACATTCTGTTCAGACTACTACTGTCAATTTCACGAAAGCTAGTTACAGAACCAGCAAAATGTTTCGACTTACTCCATCACATTAAGACGGAACATTAGTTTTAGCTGAGTACAAGGTTACTCGATCTGAACGATGTGTTGGAACAAATAACTCTTTTAGATGAACAACAAATCTGACCAAAGATAGTTTTTATTTTATTTTTTTTTTATTTTTTTACTGAATGCTAAGATAATTTATATGATTACGTCCAAACATTCATACCATACTGATGACTGAATAGAGAGAGACATTAAACTGTGCTAATCACTTGACTCAATTCTGATTATAAATAGAAAAAACCGAAAACCAGGAGATTAGAAGTGATTTTCAGATTCAGCAGGCGGCGCACCTGCAGGACCAGAACCCTTGTTACAGTACCCTGCAAGCAAATTCCCTTCTTCAGCAGTAAACCCAAGCATGGAAGACCAGCACTTGCTGGTAAGAAAAACTCGTTAGCATTGCAACAAGGAGTGTCAATGTCTCTCTGTCAGTTCAGGGAAAAGGTGACCACCTCATTTTAAGCACTGCCTGAGCTCTGAGGCTCTGATAGCGCGCTCCCACAGTCCCACTGTTAATTGTACAACCAGGGACCATCAGTATCCTGCAGTCTCGCAGCAATGTCTAACTCAGGGTGTGCATGAGTGGAAAAGTGTCTTAGCTTTTTTTTTTTTTTTTTTTAATGACAAAAAAGGCCGACTTGGACTAGACTTGATAGAATCCGAGTTCTAACAAGACTTAGTCGTCACCGGTCTAATAGAGCCATACAGGTTTGTGACTCATAATCATCCCGATCCAGTTTAAAATATACCATACCTCGAAGAAACCAAATCCATCAATTAGCCGGATTTTAACAAGATGTAACCGGCCTAAAACAGATGTAACCGGCCTAAAACAGACTCGGAATCAACCCGACTCATAACCAATCCGATCCTATTAATAAGCCCGCATAATCCATCAGCTAATGGGCCCAATTTACCAAATTCATCAACCGCCCGGTCCATGGCATAAAGGCAGTATAAATACCAAATCTGAAGGAAAATTAGGGTATATATACACCTCCAATTCAATTCTTTTTCGCACCACAGAGAACTTCACCTTCACACCAAAAACCGAAGAAATTTCACTTAAAAACTGTAAATTTTCAACTCTTCTTCTCCATTAATGTATCAATTTTAAGTTAATTATTTTGGTTTCGAGTCCTTAAAAACTGTCGTTATTGCTTAGGACCGTCTTACTGAAGTTTTGTTATTGACGTTAATTTATATATTGAAAAGACTGAGTTTATGAAACTGAATAGTTGGGAATATTTTTTGAATTGTTGGGCAAATAATTAAGCAGATTTGTTAGGAGGTTGAAACTTGAACGTGAAGAAAAAAAAAATGGCGACACTCGAGTTGTACAGGAGGTCTACGATTGGGAATTGTTTGACAGAAACTTTAGATCATATGGTTGAAGAGGGCAGTCTATCTCCCGAGCTTGCCATTCAAGTTCTTCTTCAATTTGACAAGGTTTTCTTCTGCAATTAATTTTCGGAAACAGTCTCTCTATCGGAAGTATTTGTTATGTTTCGGAAACAGTCTCTCTACTGTCTTTTCGACAAAGTACTTGTATATTATTGCTATGTTTCGGAAACAGTCTATTTTCGATAACTAAGGTATTGTTATGTTTTTGAGACATCTCTCTACTAATTTTATCGACAATGTATGTTTTATTATGTTTCGGAAACATCTCTCTACTAGTTTAATCGACAATGTATGTTTTGTTATGTTACGGAAACATTCTATTTACTAGTTTTTCGACAATGTACTACGTATGATTATGTTTCGGAAACATAATGGTGTGTTTATGCTATTGCAGTCTATGGTTGAAGCTCTTGAGAATAATTTGAAAACAAAGGTCACTATCAAGGTACGTATGGTGTTACCTATACATTCTTTGTTTTCCACTGCTTTTTTAGGGAGAAAGTAAAGATTTCATCTTGTTTACGAAAACTTCTTAAACAAGTTTGATTTAACATGCGGTAGATATGATATGATATCTTCATCTCCTTATGCATGATGCAGGGAAAGCTACACCAGTACAAATACGTCAACGATGTCTGGCTTTTGTATATAGAAGATGCCTTGTGTAAGATTGGGGAGTGCCATGAAAATGTCAGTCTACTTAAAATAGTGGCATGCGACGCAAAGCTCCTCAATTAGTAGGGGGTTATAACTCGATTATTTGGCGTGCATTACCCGATTTATTTTAAAGACTAAAGAAGGGGTAATGAAACTTACAGCTTACTGAACTTTATCTACAGTCGAGAAACGTAAACAGAAAGACTTCCTGTCTATTGTGCGTTTCAAGCTACAGATTCAGCAAAAACATAACAATCAGAAGTTATACATTTTTTTTTATTGTTTGTAATAGATTTTCTATTGCTTATACTGATCATAATCAGGAAAAACAGAAAACAGAATGCTAAGATTGCTAACTCTGAAGTCTGAACTGTATATTCTTTTCTGAGTAATGTCATTCTGTCAATTTTTGTGAAATCTAGTGTTGGAACCATCAAGATGTTTCGATTAATCGATTTAATCCCATCACATTTAGACAGAATTCTAGTTTTAGTCTAGTGCAAGATTACTCGGCCTGTTGCGTGTATGTCATTGATCATCTGATGATCTGAACGATTAATTAAAGCGTTTTGTTACGTGTATTTCCTGAGTAAATTAAAACTTAAGATGAACAGAAAACTTGACAGAACACGGTTCTTTCATTGAAAAGCTAGGATAAACTCACAAAAATTGAATCGAAACTTGCAAAACACACTGATTACGGATTACAGAAATCTAAACAAACAAAGCTTGGTAATTCCTTCAATCAAATCTGATCTGATCACAATCAGAAGTACAGAAAACATTCTGTAACCCTAAAACCAGGAGATCAGAAGTGATTGCTCACAGAAACAGTAGGGGGTGCACCTGCAGGACCAGAACTCTTGTGACAGTACCCAGCAAGCAGGCTTCCTTCTTCAGCACTAAACCCAAGGACACCAAGCAGAGAAGGCCAGCATTTCTCAGTGATGTACTCAATAGCATTGCAGCAGGGAGTATCAATGTCTGTCTGTCCGTTCAGGAAAAAGGCGACCACCTCATTCGAGCATTGTCTAAGCTCTGACAGCGCGCTCCAGCAGTCATTCGTGCCACCCTCATTAGCCTGCAGTCTTGCAGCAATGTCTAACTCAGGGTTTGCACTAGTGGGAAAGTCTCTTAGTGATGTTACAGCATTTGTCATAAGCAGTGCTATAGCCAGTACCGCGAAAACAGTGGTTTTGACAGCCATTTTAGAGTAATTTGAACGAGCTGAGACAAGAAAGGATTATCTGGTGTGATGTATAGGAGAAGATTAGTGGAAAAAAGATAAAAAGGTGATGAAAATCATAGGAAGTTTAGGTTGGTTTATATAGTGAAGGGTAGAAGATGATTGAGTTTCCGGAAGCACATCTCAAAGGACTGCGTGTCTTTCTATTCTTATGTTTTTACTGGATCGGTTTCAGAAAATGAGAAGACACGTAAACGATACTATCACTGCTATAATTAACTTATTAAGTGTGAAAATTACTGTACAGTAATTTAATGTCATTAACAAACCGGAAGATAATAGAATGACGTTCTACGGTTCTAGTGCATAAGCCAAGCTTATTTTTTGGTTAAAAGTTTAATTAACTTGAATAACAACATGAATATACTATTCAACATGGCCGTCTTAGCTCAGCCGGTAGAGCGCACGGCTTTTAACCGTGTGGTCGTGGGTTCGATTCCCACAGACGGCGTTTATTAATGCAAAAGTTTGACATATAAGTTATTTATTAATAGCGGTGAATTTAAAACCTTTTAAGGATGTCCGCCTGTGATGCTGATGTCAAATGAAAATATCCATAAATACCACTACTTTCGCAACAATATACGCAGCTATAATTTATGAATCATTTGGCAAGAATATTAATAAAAGTAATGTACGAAAAATATGGCAAGATTATTGACTTAAAATTGGCAAGAATCGGGAAGAATTCATGGAACATCCAATCTTTTTAAATCATAATAAATATACCTCATATAAATCTCTAATTGCTCTAATTAGATGAAAATATCTATATCTCAATTATATAAAAGGGGAGCAACACAAACTCATTCACATTGAATCCAAAGCAACCATATACTTTTACGCACAAATTAAAGCAACTTAATGAGTACAATTTGCATGAGTTAATAACTATGTGACAGTTTTTTTTATAGTAGGGAACTAAAATTCGCTAAAATAAACAACGAATATACATCAATAAATTTTTTTATACGTAAATTTAATTATTAAAATATATGCACAGTTTAGAATTACCAGCACTTATCTGCGAGTGAATTCTTAATTCAACCACGATTAAAGTCTCCAAATATACCCATTGGCCACTACATCTATGAGATACATACATGATGGAGCAGGAACTTCATGGGTGTAAGTAAATTCTAATTTGACTACAATCCACTCTGAAACTGTTTTGGGTTTGCTTAACTACGGCCTTTATACTACTTTTGTATTCTTCTAACACATTTTGGCGTCATTTGGCCTAAACTCAATCACGGCTCCACGGGTTGGGTCAGATTTGACCCAAAGATATTTGTGTCAAATTAAAATGAGTTCGGATAGATATGGGCCATAGCCCATAGGTCATAAAACACGGTTTCAAAACTCAAAAATAATGAGTTCATTACTGTAAAGTATAGCAGATCATGAGTCTTATAAAGCAAATTCGCGACTTACAAAAACAATTTGTATAACATCCCGTGCAATATTGCACGGGTTAAAAAACTAGTTTGATCTGAAATTACTTTAAATAGAGGCAATTAGTTTAATTAGACCAAAAATTAAGTAAAATCAATAGTGACTAAGCCAATCAACGATCTTAATTGGCCAAAAAATAGATAAATACCCTCGTATAAGGATTTGAACTCGATACACCAATTACCGCTTAACCTTAATCCTCGATGGTATGCATCTGACTCATACCAGTAGTACGAGAGTATATGTAAATGCAAGTGTGTTTGCTTCAAAAAGATTTGAGGATAAGCCCTTCATTTTCTCATCCCACCCCAATCTTCTCCCACACGCTCTCCAATGGCAACATCAACACCAACACCACTCTCCACCACAATAACCACCACCACCACATCCTCTCTCTCCCTCCACACCCCACATTCCTTCTTCTTCAAGCTTCCTTTCTCTCTCCTCACCAAACCCCTCTCACCCCTCTCCCTCTCCTCAACCACCACCACACCTTCCCACATTGCCTTCTCCACCAAAAAGGATGAGCTTGACATAACCTTCTTCGACAACGAGCTCTTCAACTCGGACGAGCCAGTCGCCTACGACCCGCCCGAGAAGCCAGATGGGTTCGTCCCCCCTCGAGCCATCGATGAGCCACCGTTTGAGTCCGAAGAAGAGGTGGCTCGAGCCTACGAGGAGCTATATGGACCTGCTTACAGTGGTGAGACGCTTCTTGGGAAAGATGTGTATGTTATGGACTCGAAGATTAAGAAGGAAACTGGGTTTGGTTCTAAAAGTAAGAAGGAGAAGATTCGTGATGGGTTTGAAGAGAATGTTGTTCAGGTTATCCAATTCTTGCCCCCATTTTATTATATAATGTATTAGATTTTTTTATCATATGGTTTATCTATGTTGAATTGTTGATAATTGGGGTTTTTCTGTTTATGGGAATTGAGTGTTTGTTTGTATGAAAGATGGAATTTTGGGAATTGAGTTTGATAAATTAGTTCATTGCAATGCTACTAATGTATTAGGTTATCATTGGTTTATGTTGACAATTGGGGTGTTTCGTTTTCGGAATTTTGAGTGTTTGTTTGTATGAAAGATGGAATTTTGGTGATTGAGTTTGAGATATTCATTGCCATACTAGTAATGTATGTGTTTTGAGGAATTGAGGGTTTGTTTAAGTGGAGCAATTATGATGGAAGATGTAATTTTGATGGAAGCCGGATACTGATGACGATTCATGTTAGCCGACCCCAAATCATTTTGGAAATAAGGATTGGTTATTGTTGTTGTTGTTGTATGCAAATTGGGGAGGTGTATTTGATTGAAATAATAAAATAATGTTGTTCAGGTAATCCAATTCTTGCCCCCTTTATTATATGATGTATTAGATTATTGTATGGTTTATTTGTGTTGATAATTGGGGTTTTCTGTTTTTGAGTGTTTGTTTGTATGAACGATGGAATTTTGGGAATTGAATTTGATAAATTCATTGCAATACTAGTAATGTATGTGTGTGAGGAATTGATGGTTTGTATAGATGGAGGAATTTGATGGAATATGTAGAAATGGGTTTGATTGGAATAATTAGATGTTTACTTGTTGGTTTGGATTAGCTGGTAATGTGTTTGAGAATTTGGGTGTTTATTTGACTTTTTAAAGAAAGATGCAATTTTGGAAGGTGGGTTATACTGAATTTCAAATGATTTGGGTAAGTTGAAAAGTGTTGATTACTTTTTACATAATTGGTTATAAAATGGGGTGTGAAAATGATATTAATGGTTAAATCTATTTAGAGTTATTTGTTGAAAATTGATTAGAGTTGTAGGTTCCTGTAATTTGTTTGATGCCGGTGGGAATAACTTGGCACTAACAATGCAATTTTTGGTAGTGGATTTTTACTTTTATGCGTGATAATGGTCAATTGATGAAAATTGGACAGTACTTCTAAGGTTTCGGTGGAAATTTGGACAAAGTGTGTTTTGCATTAAGTGGTAACAGTTACTTGTTTGATTTATATTTAACTGAGGATGTAAAATTGTCTGGCAACTTCAAAAGAAGCTTCTTTTTCTGCAAGTGCTTTTGTTTACTCGTATATCCAAGCAACTCTATTGTCAAACTGTCAGCTAGTAGTTTGTCGGGTAGTTTTGAGTTAAGATGGACATAGAAAGTTCTGTTTTACTGAAAGTTTTTGATTATTTAGTGAAGTCATAACCTTGAACAAATTGGAGTAAATTTGAAACGGCCATGGATTTAGATGAAAGATGGATTTTTGGAGGTGAGGATTTACAGTTGGCAGTGTAAGTCTAGCCTATCACGAAGTTTACTTCCATATTGAGAAAATGTTTTGAGGATCAATTATGGACTTGAAAGAACACTGTATATTAGGAGATGGGTTTTGTGAGTCTATATTTGCCGAGACTCTGTGTTTTTAGTAGTAATTGGGTGTGTATTTGATGAATGTCGAGAGTTGTGTGAGTTTAAGTGGACGCTACACTTTTGAGATGTGGGTTTGTGATAAACCGTACTAATTACTTTTGGTCTCATTGTTGAAGTTTAAAACTTTGAACTGAGCTTATATCGTCCTTCACGAGAACTTGGCAAGGTCTTTTAGTATTCTTTTGGACTGTCGGTTGGTTTGGGAGTGGTTTACCCTATTCTTTGCTAATTTAAGAAAAGCTTATGCCTGTTTGTTAGTGTGTGATAATTTGAACAAAATCGCTTCACGGAATCGAAGTTATTGGTTCATTTCATTGTAGAAATCTTAATTTTAGGATCAAGTTGTTTGGTTGTGATTTATAAAGTTGTTTTGGGCTTGCTTCTGAAATCTGGCGAGTTGGAATTGGGGATGTGGGTACCGTTTCCCTTCATGTTAATAGTAAGCAAATTCAGTTTGTGGCAATAGTTTGAAGATGGGGTTATTAGAAGCACCATATGCATCTTCAAAGTTGCTCTGTGTTTTCACAGAGTTCTTATTATTTGGTGATGAGACTGATGGCTATCGTGTAGTAAGATATGGTATACTATTTTCTTAAATTTTAGTTACTAGTAGATTTTTCTTACAACTGATATTGGTACTCTGAATTCTGATAGTGGAGAGCTCGTGGTCTCTTTACTTCAGTTCTTTGCTATTCACGTGTGTTCTGTGTTGGTTATGCATTTTAAGTCTCTTGGTACTGGAATTGATTCTATCAAATAGCTTTGGTTGATAGTCGAAAGCTGTCCAACTGGTGCTTTTGGTGTTTATCTATTAATTTAATTTCTGAGATGAATTTTTTTGGGGAATATTTGGTTTTGAACTTTTGTCCAGTTGAACTGCATCGAATTTTCAACTGATAGTTCTTTTGTATAATGCAGGTCAGAAGAGTGACAAAGGTCGTAAAAGGAGGGAAACAATTGAAATTCAGAGCAATTGTGGTGGTGGGTGACAAGAAGGGCCGAGTTGGTGTTGGATGTGCTAAGGCAAAGGAGGTCGTTTCTGCGGTTCAGAAGGCTGCTACAGATGCTCGTCGCAATATTGTTACTGTGCCCATGACCAAGTATTTGACATTCCCTCACAGGTACTGAAACTTGGAATTCAGATTCTCATTAAAGAGTTTTTTACATGATTGCAATTTTTGCATATATTTTGGATGACGTGGTAGTATTGATAATATTGTGGTCAAATGAGTTGAGGGTGGGGGATCATCGTACTGCTGTACTTGGATAGGTCGCAGATGCAATTATAAAAGTTCATGAAGTTCTGATATCTAGATAAGCTATTGATGATTTTGAAAAGTTATCTTGCTAGACTTGCTTCAGTTACAGTGAACAAAAGCAAGATACCTTGGAGTTTTGGAGTGATTACATTGACCTTTGGAGTGAACTTACTTTTCTCGAGCCTTTGCAATTTCGTAGTTGGTTAATTTTTTTGGTGTGAAAGGGAACAGGTGATTCAGTGAGTTTATAAATTACATCACAATTTTGTTAATAAGGTATGACTAAGAGTCTAAGAATAGTAGTGAGAGTTGCACTAAAAAAGAATAGTAGTGAGAGTTAGGGAGGAAAGTTGTAATAAGTTCATCTTTCTGAATGGCTGATATTGCTGTGCATGTTAGCTGATGCAAAATTAAAGCCCAAAAAATGAAAAGCACACGGAATAAATGTAAAGTGGCACCAAGTCGGACAAAATTAGGGAACGGATCCTCTTAGAGGATCTGCTCCCAGAAGATTAAGGGGTTCCTGATTATTGATTAGCTGTATTTCGAATATACACTTATACGATAAATGACATCACCAGTTTGTATATCTTGTTGGGGATATTAGAGGTAGAAGGAGAGTAAACCATGGAGAAGTTTTTACTGATCAAACTTGCTCATTTAATCTCATAAATCTTGGCCTTTAAATAGGCTTTACAAAAGAAATACAAATAAAACCGAGGAAACGTGGAGGACGGTTCCACGACTAACCAACTGATCATTGCCCACTATGGCCACTAATACTCTATGCTAGGACATACTTTCAAGTGTACGGAGTATACAATAATATTACACAAGCTGCATATTATGAACTAATAATATAATTTTCTTTGGAGTTTGGATCATAATCCTACATATCTGTGAGAATGTTCCTGTGTACTAGTACTTGCCTTGAGAAATGATTCTAAATAGATCTGCATCTTACATCTTGTAACGTCTACCTGAAGCATTCTGTATGACCATGTCATCGTTTTCTCGTAACTTCTGCTTTGTACCGATAGCGCACATTTATGCTCAAGTTATTTTTGCAATTTCCTGTCAGAGCGGAGGCTGACTATGGAGCAGCTAGAGTTATGCTTCGGCCTGCAGCACCTGGTACTGGTGTGATTGCTGGTGGTGCTGTCAGAACTGTGTTGGAAATGGCTGGAGTTGAGAATGCCCTTGGCAAGCAGCTAGGAAGTAATAACGCACTCAACAATGCCAGGGCCACAGTTGTCGCAGTGCAGAGTATGAGGCAGTTCAGTGAAGTAGCTCGTGATCGTGGCATTCCGATGGAGGAACTATGGAAGTAATGAGAAGGTATCTCTGTCAAAATGAATGTACCTGCCAATTCCTTTCTTACCTACCCACTTGTTTTGACATCTAATTGTAAATTTTGTTATATCATCATTGCTTTGCTCTTGTTTATTTGTAGCTCGCGTTTGCTATACTGTAGGCATGGCATAGCCAACCACGAAATGTAAACCGTATATGTATGAGTTTGGCTTGCCCAAGAAACACGGGGTAGTTGTAATCAAATGAAACTCGAAACCAATTTTCGATAAGAGCTGTTTGTTTGAAATATTGTGTGTGTCTTCGATCTTCCTAAGGACAGACATGCAGCAACAAATCCACAATGTGTTCAAAAGAAACAAGTAGGTTTTGTTGTTGCATGTCTGTCTCATACATTTATCTGGGGAGATATCATCTTACTGCAGATTATCATATGCTTTCCATCTGCGAAACCCAAGCTGTGCAGCATCTGCAGATTATCATATACTGCCAGCATACAGGTCGTATCAGAACTTAAACTCTTGAACAGAAACAAGAATCCTTCATGCCCGACTCTACGGCAAAAGCATGCACAAAATTTGAATAAAAATGCACCTCCATCACAAAATACTTCAGTCTTCAGTTAGAACGCCCCCTGAGAGACAGCAGCGTCGTACTATGCAGAAATGTTCAGCTGTAGTGCAGAAATTCAGGGCTCCATTTATATTTCAATAATTAGAAGGGAGAACTAGAAAAGAAATAACTCAGATACATTAAGGGGTGCCTCACATCACAGCATTCTGCGACAATTTTGTTCAAGTGAATTCCTATAGTAAATGCTACCCCGGTGTTCTGATGCAGTAATCCTAATGCTCCAGAGAACAAGATGTAGAACTTGAATCCATTACTTTGAAATACAATACCAATTTGCGAGCATTTACTCAACATCATTTAGTTAATGATTTAAGCCCAAAGTATGACATGTAGAGGAACCCAATTTTAGTCGAATCCTTAGCAATGACATAGATCATAAACGGAGTTAGACCTTTATACAGGGACGCAGCACCCTCAGTCTTCACTATCTGATAAAGTGCATTCCTTGGACCTCTGTACTTACTTGCTTCCCCTGAGGTCATCATCATTCTTCGATACACTGTCTGAAATGGGTAGATTACCGCAAAGAGACCATACCACAAAAAGCTTGATACGGCAACGCCCAACCATGTTGATTTTTTCTGTAATCACCAAACATTATTATTTGTCAATCGTCAGTGCAGCAAGAACCAACTTGGTCCTGATTCAGAACTGAAGTCACAACAATCATGAACGTGGCTGGTTGTTCAGACATTGGAAACCTAAATACTGCTACCGATTTATAAAAAAAAAAAAAAAAAACAGAAATATGGGTGCGACCTGGTTGCGTTGCTCTTTGCTGGATAGTTGTCTTAGTTCTCCAGCAGCCATGTAATATGCCGCAAGTCCAATCCAAGAGAGAGAATATCCACGGTAAATACCTTGAATGCCATCCCATTTTAGCGTCTTCTTATAGACATCAAATACACCACTAAACTGCCTAGTCCCAGTATCAGTTCTCAGACTTTTGCAAGAAGAGTCTAAAGAAAACTTCAACTTCACAGCAGTTTTGACATCACTGGCAAGACGGACTCGAGCATAGTCCAGAGGGTAGTACAATAGCAACATTACGGGCATCACAGCAAAAGGTAACATCCAGTGACGAGATCTATCCACCTTTTTCTCCACGTAATTCGCATAATTAAAATGGGCCAACGCAAAGGGCAATGCCTGCAACATAAGCAAAAATGATAGTTACTCAATCTGCAAAAACAAGTCTTGATAATTTGCCGGATAATAATCATAAACAACAACTAAATCTCCTATTCTTCACAGGAATGAAATATAAGAGTTATATAGGCACATCAGTGAGCAAAAGGTACCAAAGAGACTAACCTGCAATGCACAGACTCTAACAACGTGCAGACTGCTACCTCGCCAAAGGGAAAGGAAACCATCATGTTTGATTGTTCTCAGTAGGCAGTCTTTCATTCCTTTGTACGGAGTAAATAAACGACCAGCTTTCCTCATCTCGCCCTGACATTGCATCAAGATACTGACTCTCTCAACAGGAGCCACAGTCATTACAGAAGCAAGTCCAAAAGCTGCACTCAGCACAGGTAAAGTTTTATTGTTGGGTTTAGGCCTGCCTTGACCTTTCGGAGTCCCCACATTTAAATTTGCTGTTGGAGATGATTTTAAGGACTTTTCGTGAGCAAGCGGGGCAGGGTTTCCCTTGTTTTGGTTAACAGGCATACTGAGTAAGTTCTGCATCAATGTAGCCCTCCTAACAGCATGGAAAGATCCAGGGCCATAGTTGAGCCAATGCAACTCTGGGGACGCAAAAGCTTGTTGTCGCCTCTCTGTCATTTCAAGTGATAACTCTCACCAGCAAGGAGGTAACTACTTAAAACAGAAATATGGTGCTTAAATAGTCAGATAGAACGTCATCGAGTGTTTTCACAGTCCATTCAGGAAGAATTTACTATAATAAATGATCACAAAAGCTGATTGAAGTGTTACTTACACACAGAGTTCACTTCAAAACTAAGGAACAAGTTGGCAACAATATTAGCAAATAGCATAATGGACTAAAGAGACCAACTTCACATACTCAAAACTTGTATTGGAAGATTAACCTTGTGACATATAGGGCATTTATGTTGTAAGTTTCAAAACGACAATCAGCACCTCACTGCAACCTTAATCGTACAACTATGCAGGAATTATCATCAAGACTTGCCAATTGAAGTTAAAGACAAAATGAGCCTTTCCAACTACATTCACATAAGAACAAATAGAGACTTACAAATTAGAATGCAAGGTAAGAAGGCAAGAGATCAAACATCAAAGTGACTGTTGGAAGCATAATTGCATACCTACCTTACTTACTCGTACACTACTCGTGTAAGTCTAAACGTAAGAACAATCACTAGAGTTTTCACTCAGGAACCACCATCCAAATGTAAACACCCCCGCCCCTCCCGCCATTTGGATAAACACAAAGTACTGGCCTTTACGTCTCATAATTAACCAACAATACAGGTAAAATTACTCAAAAAGGAACATTTACTACAGATTCACTCCAAAATTGCCACCCCAATGTATATGTATTGCAGTCCCTTCCCTCTCCTGTCATTTGTGTCATCTGTACACGCTTTCGCCTCTATTGATTCACTATCAACGAATTATGTAGAGGTAACTAACCGCAACACAGTCAAAAATCCAAAGAAAAAATTCTTAACATTAACAAGAAAAACAAAAATTCTCTATTTTGCACCATTTGCAACAACAATAAAATCTTCCGTTTAATCGAATACGGTAGTAGATGATCAATATGCAATAGAATTGAAGGATCAACTGAGGGTAAAGGTTGGCCTAGTGGTTAGGAAATCAATCTGTCTCGGGTTTAAATCCTCGTATACCCACCCCTGCAGTATTAGTTGCTCCTACGTACCCAAAAAAGAAAAATGTAGGTTCAACTATTAAGAAAGAAGCAAAATTTGACACAAGAATCTTCATCATCACATCAAGTCATCAAGGGCAAAAATTTAAACAAAACCCAGAATTTAAACCCCAAAAAAGGAGGAATCTTTAGTTACCATAATTCAGAAACAAAAGAAATACAACAAACCCATTTTACAGTAACATGTCATATAAAAAAAAAAGCAGATATAAAACTAACAGTAGATAGATCAAGAATACAACAAAAAGGGAAAGAAATTCAAAGGAAAATAAGAAAAAAGAGATGAATGAGAAGAGAGAAAATGAGGGAAATTTACCTGATTTAGAAAGGAGATGAATGTGTTGAAGGAAAGGAGAGTTATCATGTTACCCAAAGAGGAAAGATGAGTGAGAGAGCTCAGAAAACCAGAGTGAAGAGCATTGCACACAGTCTACATGTACAAGCCAAATGTGCCTGCTTCTCGAAGCTTCTGCGCCTTTTTATAGTTACTCCGTACTTTTGTGATGCTCTTCTACATTTGGGTCCACATTTACGGGGTTATGCAAATTCGTGAGAAATACGTTTCCGAACTCCTTGGGTTTGAACTTTGAACCTAGTTTCACTTCGGAGGACAACTCAGCGAGCGTTGAGTCTTGTCGGATCAACATAACATCTAATGAGGATAGGGTGGTTGTCTCGGGTCATCATTATTTACTCGGATCAGATGGTGGGACGTTTACGGTCAACTTCGGTTTACTTGTATTATGAAGTTTTGTTATACGGAGTATCTGTTATGTTATCGGGTAATTTTGTTGGATTAATGATCCAAAAATAATAGTCAAATTAATTGTTGTTAATTCCTAATTCTTAGCTAATTATCAGTTAGTTTCATGTGTGTGTTTGTGAGTAGTTGCTTAGTTTTAGGAGAGTTCAATTCAATCGGTATATGGTACCCCGGGGGTACGTAGCTCTAGGTACCCCCGGTTCAAATGGTAGATAATGAGTGGAAATTGAAAATTAATGAGTGGAATTCGGGAAATAATGAGTGAAAGTTGGGAAATAATTATTGGAATAAAGTTGTATATAATGATTGGAAATTCAAAAACAATGACTGAAAATAAATGATGACTATAATGTTATATATAATGAGTGAAAATTGGAAAATAATGAGTAAAAATTGAGAAATAATGAGTAAATATTGTAAAATAACGAGTGAAAGTATATAATGAGTGAAAATTGTAAGATAATGAGTAAAAATTGTAAAATAATGAGTGAAAGTATATAATGATTATAATGTGGTATATAATGAGTGAACAGTTAATCAGGGGCTACGTAGCTCTAGGTACCCCCGGAATACCTAATAATTTGTGAGTTTAATTTGTTGTACTCATTTAAGGGAACTTAATTATTTATGAGCAAGTAAATTTCTCCATGGAAATTTTAAATTGTAATAGAAAATTTCGTATTGTGAGTAGGATAATTTGGTTGGTCGCAACTCAAGTGGCAACTCGTTTCCATTTGGATAATTGTTGTACATGTAGTCATTATCAAATCATCGATTATGTCAAGTCACCAAAACAGATCGGGTTTGGTTCAAGATTGGTGTTGAGAAAACTTTACGAATATGAGTAAGGATGCAAAATGACAAATATACGAAGATTTCGCATGCATGAAAAGCAATAGTAAAAAGAACAAACAAACCATGTTTGGATCATGATCTAACACACACACAAACAAAAGTCACCACAAAAAAAAAAAAACAAAAAAAAACCTATTTTTATTGGATCATGAGTACTTGTGCAAATTTGTGTCAATTTTAGTTTTGTTACATTTTTGCGTGGTTTAGGTTTGCTCTGTGTAAGTTTGTTACAAGAAAAAAAGAACTTAAAAAGATCGACACAAATCACTAAAAGAAACGGAGAGAGTATATAAATAGTTTGACCCATCATAGATCTTGCATGGTAAAAAAATAACAAAGGCATACTATTGTTAAATTCTTATACCAATACCTACCCAGGATTGATTACATAGTGGTTAGCTTTCAGCAAAATTTACCGCACTGCAAAAAAAAAGTTGACTGGATCTTTCAAGGACCATATAGACGTGTGTATGACGACGATTTACCATGACACGAACCTTTTACCCTACTACCAACGTTAGTTTAATTCTCTAGCAAAAACTTGGCTGATGCATTAGTGTAATAGTATGGAGTATACCAGTTGCCATCTCTCTGTATGCCTGTTAATATGTGCAAAAGTTTACCACCAGAAAACACAAGGCTTCCTATCTCCATAACTTAACATGTTGATCATGGCTCGCAGATGCAATCAATCCGGTTGAAGAAGAAGCTGCCAATGATCCAATAAGACCCGCGTGAGCCTGGATTGTCTCTACTTTGTTGCTTAGAGTCGGGTTCCACAAACTGAGGGACTGACGGAAAAAAAAAAACAATCGTCTCAGGTACATAGAAGCAAATAATGGCCAGCAAATTTATATGAAAGTGTGGTGTAAGATCTATGACTCTATGAGGCATATGAGAAGAAAGTAGCAATCACACTGTCAAGCTCAAGGCGAGCTAGGCCACTGGCCACACATGAACCACACAGTAACTAGTAAGTAAAAGCTTACAGGCTACACCCATATACTATCATACATAGTTCCTCTAGAAAAGAGCTGGAATACGTAAGAACTTGGACGTCCATGGTACTGATTGCATCGGTCTACCTCTTAAGCTCCTACGTTTTGCCTTACATAATGAAAGTGGACTCAAAACTCCAACATCTGTGCTTTACCAGATTGACATTCTCATAGTATGTACTAATTACAAAATACGTGTTACATCTCAAAATAGCGAAAACTAGAACGCCTACCCCCCGGGGCCAACTCTCAGCGAACTCATGTTGTGGCAAGTAGTAGAAGACTATACAAAAGATAGAGCAGCAGTCACCTAAGTACCATAGAATCACATCAGTTTATTAATGAGCTCAGAGTTACCTGGTAGCTCCCTATGACCAAGAGCAGAGGATTTCCTGGGTGAAATATACACGATTGGAAACCGTTTCCCATGGAATGCAATTCATACACACATTTTTTGGCAGACAAAACGGACCACAGCCGCACACGTTCTTCACTGACAGATACAATGTACTTTCCAGTCTCATCCCAGCTAAGTGAACGGACTTCAGAATCATGTCCCTAGTTGAAGAAAAAGAAGTTATATCATGATTAGTAGAACACAGTTAGCAGGCTTGTCAACTGGAAAAATATAAGAACACAGAGTGGCTTTAATGGTAGCCTGGGGATACAAATCGTACCACCAAGTCAAGCAGAAAATTGCCAGTTTCAACATCGAATATCTTGACAGCTTTCCCTGTAGCCGTAGCCAGAAGCTTTCCCTGTTGAGGCTGGAATCTTACTTGCCTTGTTCCACCCTACACCATGAGGTAGAGAAGAGAAGGTAACCCTTAGTGATGATGTTTGATAAGTGATTCCAATGTTCTTGGATTGTAAAGGCAATTCAGAGCAACTTACCTTGGAGACACGCAAGCAAGTAGACTTCTCAAAATTCCATAAGCGGATCTCATCATCGCTGGCACATGAGCAAAGAAGTCTCCTATTTGTCGGGTGAAAGTCCAATGACATCACATGGTCATAATGACCCTCTAGTGTGGACAGTGACTTGATTGGCTACAACACAGACATCAAAGATTAATGTTCGTCATACAGATACCACAACCATAAGGTGTAACTGTTTGCAATTTGTAACAGACATAATCACAGGTGTTATGACTTATGACTGTATGAATGGGTTATTGTTCAGCTTTAAATTTCAGAGGAACAGGTCGAAAATCCCACATAATTTCGTTTCAGTGGCCTTTAGTAGCGGATTATTCACTGTTGTCTAAATCTAGTGGCAAGAGAAAACAGCAACCCTTATAATCGGGGAGCCCTTGCATACAGGTTTGGTCTAGGTTGGAAGACCTTAAAGTTTCATCAACTTACATTCATAAATATACCCCTTTGTTTGCACACTTGTCTAAACAACGCATAAACTGAACAACATTATACTCCGTATGCAAACATCTTAGAATCAGTTCATGCCGGTGAGACCATGTATGACATCCTTCAAGAAAAATGATCAGCAGAAACACGTATGGTTTTAAGAACTCTGTATTGCATCTTTGTGTAATTAAACAACTACCAAAGAAAATGATGATGGGAAAGGCAACCCATATAAATCTCAGACCTCATGTGGTGACTTTATTCAAACAACATTATTACAGAGAAAGGACATGTTTAAACATCTACCTCAAAAACCATCCTCGACGCTGATACAAATTCAAAATATATTGCAGTCAATCCATCACAATAAGAGAAAATTTGGAAGAAACTGTGTCCAACTTCGAGCTAAATTTCATTAGATTCTAAACTAAAATGAAAGACTAAAATATGTGAATGGGTCAATAGATGATGTTTACTGCATAGTCCGTCTTCTGAGATCATACATGATGAACATGAATGCAGGAAATTTAGCAAACCACTAAGATAGTAAGTTAGATAATATTTTCCCTTGAAAAAACTGTCCAAAGAAAGGTAATGGTCTATCATTTGCTAACTGCTGTAAATTCATAAATAAGGTTCTCGGAAGAATTTGGACATCATCATGTTTAGAGACACAGCCAGAATGACATTTGAAAACAAAACACCTTGTACTTACTTCAGCTGCACTCCATAGTTTCACAGTTCTGTCAAATGAAGATGTAGCAAAAATCTCAGAGCTAGGATGAAACCGAATATCAGTTACTAGATGAGCGTGGTTCTCCGAAGTGCTAGAGTAACCTAAAGTATTCATATTCCAGATAACAACCTGCATAATGAAACCACTTAGCCCAACCAAAAGGTGCTTTTCAAACTAAGTCCAAACTTCACAAAGAAACCATAATGATGTCACCTTCTTATCAAGACCAGCAGAAGCCAACAGCTTCCCGTCATGAGAGAAGTTGCAGGAAAACAACTTGCCTTTGCTCGCATGGAGACTTCCAATCTCTACCAGAGACACTCCAAGTCCTGATGCGTGTAATAAATCAATGACAACAGTCTAGATGAATTAACATAAAAAGTAGAGCATAAGGCAAGTACAGAGTCGTTGACATGTCTTATGACCAAGGCTAAGGATCTATTGCTATATTATGTCAAGTTAGTTTGTTCCATGACGTGTGTGCGGAAAGGAGGAGATGGTACAGGCGTTTACAATGATGGTGTAAAAATAAGGCATAGTGGTCAGTTAAAATTAATCAAACCACAACGCCTGTAAAAGCTCCCATTGTGGTGACAAGGAGAGAAGGTCAAACTATTCAACCCTGTCCTGCAATGTGTCTGTGTAAGATACTCAATTGAACAATTACTAAGCTAGAACACAGTTGAAATGGGATCAGGTGAGTAAGCACTTGGAGAAAGAACATAAGAACAATACTAGAAGCCGGCAAGATGAAATGGGAAAGATATATTTATTATAGCGAGCAAATGAATAAAGGCCTATTTTATGAGAAAATATGACAGTTATCTCTTCTCTATGATCCATCGATGATGATGTTACGTAGAAACTGGTCCAAAGCAGATACATCTCATTAGTAAATAGCACTTCTAAGCATAACACTCAAAAGCATTTGAACTTTACCTCTGCGTCTATTGTTTCCAAAAGGCGTAGACTGTTGTTGGGGAATGCTAGAAGCACTGTTGGAGTCAACATGGCCATCATATTGCGAAAAGAACATTTCAATGTTTTCTTCTGAATCATTCTCCTCTTCCCGGCCATCCTACAGACATAAATTGCACATAATATGAGAAAACAGGAAAATCAATAAAACGTCATCCATAATAACTCAATTAATGCGAGATAGAGAGAATCATCCAGACCTGCAGTGGCAAACTGTAATTAGTCAGTAAATCATAGCAGCACATGGTACAAACTTTTTGATTTTAAGAGTACAGCCTAATGAAATGCCTACTCTGTCCCCCTCCTTGACCAGAAATGTTAGATGACACCCAGTCTTCACATTAGTGAGGGATGCTGACCAAATGAGCCACAGCAATTGATCAGGCCAATGCGAAAAGCCCTTATAAGCCTCCCTTTTGAACTTGACTCTCACTAGCATAAATGTGAAAGAATTTCCTTTATAACCAAATGCAGAGGAAAAATTTACTGACTAGTCAATTTAATTCCACCAGCAGTTGAACAGGAATGGCAAGTATGTCTTTTCAATTCTTTGACGTCACCCTCAGCTTATCAAGATTTCGAGCATTATATCTCAAATGGTAGGGTATCACCATGTTCTGTAGTTCTGCAAGTAACTCCTCAACTTCTTTCAATATTCTAAAATAATTAAGGAGGTCCCTTTTAATTGCTCTAGTTCTGTCCATGAGACAACTGATACTAAACTTCTCAGTTGATACTATGACTGGCAGCTTAAACATATCCTTATTGTTGAAATGTCATGTCAAGGGTCCAAGGTCCCCAAATACTATGACAATACCAAAGTAACCCTTTATTCTCTTTCTCTTGTGAGTCCTTAGCAGAGGACAGAGGTCCTTCACCGTTAATCCTTGCCTTAATGCCGTGCATCAATAATAGTGTTTATAAGTTGACACTCTGACAAATGAACAATATTTATTCAGAGCTATAAACCTGAAAAAGGACTCACCTTGTCAATTGTCTCCGACTCTTTCTTGGTAAGCATGTCCAAGTTAGGAGCGTCTGGAGAAGGTGATACTACCTTTGTTGATGCACCTGCCAATAACTGAGCAAGGAGCTCCTGTTGAAATTGAGACATAGGCATCTCCAGCTGTGATTGGCAGTTGGCGTACTGCATATAAGAATTTAGCATCTGATGGCCAACATGAGGAGGAATCTGATTAGCTCCCTGCAAAATTATCCAAAAGAACAGTTTAATACAGTGTCCTTTAGATCTTTATCTTTGTTTGGATAAGTGTGGGAAGAAAATAAGCTCTGAAGGGTGTGATCAATGTTTTCTGTGCAATTGTAACCAAAAAAAATGTTTGTTGTGCAATTGTATGCTTCTAAGATCTAAGGTTACTTAACCTTCAGAGTTTATAGTTTCTTTTCTATCCATGGCTACCATAAATTTGAAAAAACTAAATAGGTGATAAATTTCACTCTGGCAACAGACAGAAACAGCCAAGTAAAGAATAACAGGTCTGTGCCACGGCTACTTCATGTAAAAAAGGAAGAGTAAGGCACTCGAACACTCACAATCAATGGCCAGGCTTTCAACGGTCCTCCATTATGTGCATTCTCATCCCCTGCAAGAGTTGAAAACAAATACTTACCTTGCAGTTAAGACAGCAAACAATATTTGCCACACACAATTTCAGCATCATAATAATATAGGAAGTTGGACAGTGTTTCTCTTGACTCTTGACCAACTTTTAACTTGTAAGAGCAGATTTGAGGTTACTTGATCTGATACACTTATAGTAGGATTGTACCTTTCTAGGAATCAATAATAAACAAGAGTTCTGATCAAAAGTACTCTTACTTATGCCATATCAAAGATTTTGACTTAAATCCTCTTTAAAAACATCAATGCATCTAAGATAATCTGATATGTCTATCTAGTCAGACATGGAAATGAAGTTAGAAAGTTAGTAGGATATCAACCCAATCTAGCAATAATATCATCTGGACATATCAACGCTCAGATTTTCACATATGCAAGCCTACTAACGGTAATCAGATGTCATACTTATTCTTCTCTATACACATAATTACGCCATTAGAATAGACAGAAACATGACACACAAACAAACCTTTTGGTTTTGGTTCTTCATTTGCACCCGTTGTTCCGAGGAATGTTGCCTGTCTCTTCTCCTGCAACAAATAAAAGTACGAGAACGTCTCAGAAATTCAGGACCTGATATTGCACCAGAATAGAATTGACCATATACCTACTTGTTGCTTTTGACCCTGCTTGCGGATATATTGCTGAAGGTTTCTGTGAAATCAAGAACCAGGACAAGAATTAAATTCCCCAATTAGTAAATTTAATCAAGGATCTGAATGCCAGGACCCATCAGTTCCATTCAAACTAACCATATAGTCCAAGAACCCTAAGCCAGCGACACTAGAGAAAAAAAATTTGAGCAACATTCAACAGACAGCACATGGTATGCTAGACAAGTTTACTATTCTGCCAGAACCCAGAGCTAACCTTGGGCTGCTTGCAGGTAATTTAGGGTTATTCTGAATATTGGTACTGCAATTCTGTGAATCTGTATCAACTTTCTCAGCAGAACGCTTACGGCTCCCTCTTTCAGATGTTCTCTGGAGTGATTGTTGAGGCTTGGTACAGACATCGCTAACAGCTGCATCGTCTGCTAGGCTTTGCTGATTCATCCCACAGTTGTAGGTCTCAGTGAACAGATTTTGCAGTGCAATCCAAGTCATTTGTTCGCCCTGTAAATGAATATATATTATACATGTTGCAAACAAAACTAGGTCAAGAACTGCTTCCAAAACATGTCAGATCACCTTGTTCATCGCCTTCTCAGTGCTTTCTTCAACTTTAGGTTGCCTTTGGAAATACACATCATGAAAGAGAGCCCACCACTCAGCTAGGAAACCTTGAGGAGAATCAAGTGCTGAAACTTGAAAGTAACACCAGAAAACTCAAAAAAGAATTGATGGTAGAGTAAAGAAAAGCATCATGAAAAAGATTGTGCGGAACTCAAAGCTCAGCGTACCACGCAAATCACATCCTCAACTATTGGAGATGGAACTAAGGCAACTATAAAACTAAAGTATGACAATTTGTACAAGTCAATCCCGAAATGTATACGTTTCAACACTAAATTCTCTGCAGATATACAAGTTGTTTACCAAAATCTTACTCAAAATTAGCAACTCCACATCTCCATACAAAAGTTTAAAAGCAAACAACCATACTTTCACATGGGCCTTTCGATCAGTCGATTTAAAGCCAAATTCAACTTCAAATAAATCAAAATTATGCTCCGATACATAGATGAAGATCAGACCACCGAAGAACACAAGCAACATCCAAATTTCCGATACAATCGTGGATTTACACTAATACCATACTCTTCCCAAGTGCCACAATGTACCATAATAATAAGCACAGCCAGAACCAGATGATAAACAACCAGCCAGAAATAAACTTAAACCAACAAAAATCGTCTCAAAATGATTTGGGGTCGACTAACACAACAACGACATTCCGCAAATGAATATATCACATCAACATCAATACAATTCCAACGGACACACAAAGAATCAAGCGTAAAAACTAAAAGGGGGTGTGATTAGGACCACATACCAACAGGACTAACATCCACATTAGCCTCTTTGGCGAAAACAGATGAAGTCTTGTGCAAGTTCCTCTTCACCATATAATCGTACAAATACTTCCTAAAACTACACCACAAATTTTACCCAACAATAAAAAATTAACCCTAATCACAAATTCCAGTCAAAAATTAACCAAAAACAGGCACAACTCACAGTAAAAAAAAAAAAGGGAAAAAAGAACTTACATTTCTTCAGCATTCCAACCATCAGAACCCATGACGAACTTTTTACACAACAACTTCAAAATCTAAACAAAACCCACAAAAAAAGATTAAAACTTTAACCATACTCAACCAAAATAAGATGATCAAAAGTGAAATTTGACATGGGTTTTTGCAGATTAGGTAAAAAAAAAGGGAGATTAAGTAAAATTACCAGTATTAATTGAAGTAAAAGTAAATAAAAAGGTAAAAATAGAGCAATGAAGAATACCCAAAAGAGGGTAAGAGAGAGAGAGAGGGAGATGTACCTGAGCAGAGGAAATGAAAGTGACACTGCCATGCAAAATGGTAAGTTCAGAGACGGTTTTTTGTGTGTAAATGGACAAAAATGTCTGAATATTATATTACTTCACTCTGTACTTCCAAAATACTCGTACGAGTCAAGTTAGTAAATTTCTTTGTTTTGGGGTCAAAACGATGTGACGTTAACCAGTAATTTCTCAGTGTAATTACTCTCTTTCGAGTCTTATCGTTTCTTCTCCGATGATTTTTCACGTTTAATTTGAGTATATGCAAAAACGGAGACGTGACATTGTACTAAATTTGGTTTTGGTGTTATATATATAGTGGAGAGATAAAAGTAGCGACGTTTTTTAAATTTATCATTGACATACGTAAAAGTTCCTGACACATAGGGCAATGTAAATCTTCTATTGTGGGCAAATGGATCACAATGTATACTCAGATCATATCATATCAGTTTAGAAAGATACAGTCCTATTAAACAAGGTTATAGTCTTTATACGAACAAACATTACATGAAAGTCGTTTAGACACGTTTTTGAGACCTATCTCACATATAGTGTGTATAAGAAATGAGGTGTGTAGCTACAAGCCCACAACCACCAGCAACTAACCAATTCGCCGGCATCATTAGGAATTCAGGACAAAAACTTTACAAAACGTATTGTAATCTTTACTCTACTCAAAAAAAAAAAAAGAGGAATCAACTGCTGATACTACATACGGAGTAAGCCATGAAACGCATAGCACTGAACACTCCTAAAAGAAGCTCCGAAAACATGAAACGATCTTACGAAATACAACGATGCTCTGAAGCTATCAAGCCCCTAGCTTTCCTTCTTCACTTATTTTGAAGTTACAATGACAGTACACAAACTACTCGCCTCGTCCAATATCAAACCAACTGCCAAAAAATATCAACCTTTCTCCTTGTTTCAAAATCACATTTGCTGCAAGGGTTAATCTTTAATGTGGAGCTTTTTCACTCACTCTTCGAATTTGTTTCCCCGTCCTTAGGCCTCAAGCCCATTTCTTGCATTTGATGTTCGACAGAAACTAGACCAGTCTGTTCAAGAAAGCTGCAGCAAAGAATAGGAAGAAAGTTAGAAGGTGCATCAGTGCATGCTAGAAGGTAACTGAACTGATTATGGCACCTTGATGGTTACACTACAAAGCCTAAGAAGACTCTGAGAATCTCGATGAATTCTCGATCTCCTCTTATATAAACAAAATAATTATACCAGGATTCCAAAGTTTTCAACGATGAATCATGTAAATACAAGTACATGAACCAGAAGACATAGATGCTAGACAGCTAGTTGTTACGAAAAGATACTCCCCAAGCAGATAACAGCCTGCTCGGTATTCAGCAAAAGAATGTGGGAACGGCCATGGCTAAAGAGAAGTGTTTACAAAACGGAAAGAACTAGAAAGACAATTCTATCAATACGAATAAAGGTGTGACCATAGAAGCAAAGATTTTTTTTTTCCAGAGGTGATGATGAATTGATGATAATGTTTGAAGGAAAGCAAAGGAACACTTGTGCCAAATTATCACCTTCATATCAATTGGGTCACACCCATTTTACCCCGATATTTCTCAGCAATCGAATTGTAAGAGATGACAGTCTATAGGTCTTTCGCGCTATATAGTAAAACAAGAGGATGAAAATGAATTTTGTATGGGTATTCCAATGAGATGTCCTATAGGATAATGGGGGTAATGCATCTCCATTAGCAATCATGTATTTGCCTCCGCAATTTCACCAAACTTACCCCACATGTAGGCGTGGACGCATGGTACCATTGTACCAATGTTACAGGAACTAGGTATATCTTGTTACCATTGCGCTATAAAATGCTCCCCCCCCCCCACAATTTTCGTGAGATGCTCTACATGACTCTACCTGATTTCCACTCTTTCCAGGCAAAACTTAATTACCATGCATAGTATCTATCACTGGAATAGTCAACTAATCCCATGATACCATGACATGCTGCCTTGGGTGTCTATCTAAACCTGATGGGATCTTCTTCTTAAGGATTTTCACCATATTCTACAGCTAGCTTCAGTCTCCAGGAACGAGAATTCACCAGTACTTAAGTACCATTAAACTAGACTAGAAGAACAGCAAAAAAAAAAAAAAAAAAAAAAAGGAAGAAGAGGAAGAAAGAGAGAAAGATGAATCGAATATAAAAGACTCCATGAGTGTTATGCAACTCTGTACTTTAGGCAGAAAGAGAAAAGCAAAGAAAATGCCTACATCAACTTGTCATCAGGGATACTTTTTGGAAAGAAAAATAAAAATCGTCAAGGAATATTGAGGATTTGAGGTTCTACAGACACCCATAAGATGGGAAACTGAGGTGCCTGTCAACACCCTCATCTTATATGTGTTGCCAGCAACCCTCTTGGACGAGACGAGTTGTATCACATCAGTGCTCAGACACAACTTAGGCTGTCAAACATGGCAATCGTCAAACAGAAAACTGATGAAAATGAACAGCAAATTTTAAAGCTCAGCAACACATTGCCATTAATTTGAGCAAAATCAGAACTGATCAATTCCTGCTTCAAACTTAATGATGCCTGAGTTATGGAACTAGGGATTATAACAGAAGAGTTTGGTGGGCAAGCTAAATGTGTACTTTGGATAGCCCCAAAGAGTACAAGGAAGAAGATTACACTATCGACCATACAATCATCGTCCAAACAATAGTTTTCCGCTTCCCCTAGCTTTATCCCCTACCATTACCTCTATTGCAAGTAAAATTTCTTTCCCTCTCCCTTTCCCTTTCCTCCCCTTTCTCGCCCCTTGCCTCCCGTTTCTCGCCCCTTCCCCTCCTTCCTTTCCCTGCCTTTCCCTTCTATTCCCTTCACTCTCAATTTTCCTCAGATTTTTATTATCCAAACCAACTATAGGTAATAAAAGTACTATATAATCCATTATTATACTACACTTATACCAAATGAGCCGTGGAATCAAGAATTGAGCTTAGGACTAATCCATCATATACCAGAGAGCAATACTACTTGAATTCCTATGATTTTTGGTTGCCAAAACTGGCAATTTGTTCAAACAGGAAAACTGATGAAACAAAATGGATAACAAATCCCAAGCTGGTCAACACGATGCCCCGTTTCAAAAAAAAAAAAACATGACGCCACATAATTGGAAAAAGAGCAAAAGCAACCAAATAAGGAACAATAAGATCAGAACTGATCAGTTCCCGCCTCAAACCTAATGATGCCCGACTTATACCATGAAAGTTTGACAGGGAAGCTAAATGATTATTCCTATAACCATTGTCCAAACACCAATTTTTATGATCTCCTATCTTTATTCCCTGCCATTTCCTCTACCGTAAGAAATGTTCACTCCCTTTCTTTTCCACTTAACTCGCTCCCCTTCCTTTCCCTTGGATTCCATACACTCCATTTCCCTCAGGTTTTGCTATTCAAACCAAATTCCCTGCTCTCAATTTCCCTCAGATTCCACTATCCAAACCAGACTATAAGCAAGTACATATTATGTCTTTTCTGATTCCTCTTCTCAACAACATCACACCAAAACAGCCGTGGAATCAAGAATTAAGCTTTAAGTCTAATCCATCGTTTACCAACTCTACCAAGCAGTATTACTACTTGACTTCCTACTTTCCTAGGATGTTTTTGCTTGCCAAAAGCGTGGCAATTAGACCTACATTGTGTACAAAGCTGCTTACCTACGGCGTAAAGGACTAGGTAAGTAGAAATTCCCACAGAAAGTTCTCATTCCCGTATTCATCACACAAGATTTCTCAATCCCCACGGTTTTCTTTATTCCTTCGAAATTCAAAAGACGCGAATATTGATTTCCCATGGGCAACCATAGAAGCACAAAGTACAAATATATATGCTACCTTATATAACCGAACAACAAATCCATTGAACTCCCACCAAACAACATAGTATATCAAAGAAATAAAAAAGATCCCAACTTTAATTCCATACAGTAATCTTCACATAGTATTGAGAATATCTTACAATAAAAACAAACCAAAAAAAGGTAAAAATTCAATCAAACTTACTTGGCAAGAAGGAAAAAGAGGGCAGAACAGATGAGAACAAGGAAACCAACATGAAGAATCAACCAAAAATCACTTGAAATGAAACCCAGAATTAACATTAAAGTTAGACTAAATCCCAACATCACAAACACCATCTTCATTGTATTCCATGTTGGACCCTGCAATCGTATTCAACAAGATACGTAATCAGATTCAATAAATAATCATAAGACATCAACAAAGATTAAGAAGTGTATGAAGTAAGATTTAGTAAAGTTTTATGTGATATTATATGAATATGATACGAACATTGACTCCAGGAGATAGAGCCCCAAAGAACACTGCTTCTGCTGATGAAATTGGTTGCGACCCGGATGTCTTATTTTCCATCAAATTACTAATTGGGTTCTTTCTGGTTTGTGGTAAATAATACAAATCCGCTTATATATCTCTACTAGTTTATTAGCCCGGGCAAATTGCACGGGTTGTTATAAGAACTTGGTTATAACTCTATTTTATTACTCATACTTAACGCAAAATATTAGGACTGTAAAAAATTTAACCGACCAGATGTGACATGTTCAAGGTCTGTAGCCCATTTTTTCCCTGATCAAGTTCTGGCCAAAAATAACTCGAACCCGTTTTGACTAGTATTCTTTTGGGTTAAACTTGAGATGACCCGTTGTCCCAATTTTTCTATAATTAAGACGAAAAAAAAACGTGTTTAATTTGGTACCATCTTAGAAAAGTTATGTTTGATTAATGAAAACAATTTAGTAAGCATAGCGAATTTATATCAATACTTTATGTTTGTGTACGAATTACAATTTTTGACCCGTGACCCGTTATTTTCGGGTCCCGTTTTTGTGAACTGTAATTCATATTAACCCCGACTACTTTTTAACACACTTCTTTTTTACTCTGACCCCACCCGTTGACCCGTATTTTGAGTTAAAACGAAACACACGCAAAATGTGTTATTTCCTAATATATTGCGCCTATATATATTAATTCATAAATTATCTCCAAAATAAAATGATATGATTTGATTTGATTCAGATTATCTCGTCCAAAGATGTTTCTAAAATTATCTCCTAAATCTCAAATCCTTTATATATAACCTTATTAATATAAGTATCAAAAATATTAGTTGACTCGGTGGTTGAAGTGTTAAAATTCTAACTCTGAGGTTAGAGGTTCAAATCTTCACAATCTCATTTTTATGTAGTCAAACTGTCAAACACATGCAATAATGAGGTGGCGATGACATCAGCAGTGATATCATTAAATGAGTGCTGATGTCATTGATGACATCACTGCTGACGTGAATAGTGTAATTGAAAGCTAATGGGGTGGCTAATGGTTAAATTAATATTTTTCTTTTTTCCGGATAATTCACGCGGTATTCCTGAGATTTGACCGTGGGCAATCTCATCGAGGTTACGAGAGTCAATTTATCGGGTTTCAAGTCTTCAAACCTCCACACTATTGGTTGCTCAAATTCAGAAGAGTTAAGAATCGAACTCTATTGGTTCTAGGAGAGTGGAATTGGAGTTTGGTTGGAAATGGAAGTGATCCGATTTTTAGATGAGGGGGAAAAGGTAGGACTTGGACCCATAAGCGGAACGGATTTGAAATTGGCGGGTTTGAAATTGGGATTCTTTTTGTATGGGTCTCGAGTTTTTTTCATAAAGCTAAAAAAAGGGGTCTATAACGATCCTGGTTACGTTTTTTTCTTTAAAAAAACTGAAATGCTCCTAGTTACCAACAATCGGAAGCGTGTATAATAAGAGTCAGGGAGTCGGAAATATCTTCAGCAACAAGATAAGAAAAAGCAGGAGATGCACAAAAAAATGATGCACAATGTTCATTAAGCTGATAGGATAATATTAATATATAAAAAATGCACAAACTTTGAACAAATAGGGCCAAGAACATACATAATATGCCACTATGAAAGATTGCAAGTTATGTGCATATTAACTACCCACTTAACATCAAGACTTATGAAGAAACAATGTGTTTCCTGCATGAGCTTACAGATCAAGCTTGCCGGAATCATTTTTTCGTATAATAAGGACCTGTAATCTTTGATTCCTGCTGAAGCTGCCGCTCTCTCTGCTTGAGGTATTGCAGAAGCGGCTGTGGTGCTGGTCTTGGGTCTGGAACTACTGGTGAGACATAGGGGTGTGGCTTTTGGTAATCAGATATTCGAATATCCCTCCTTTGATCATGCAAACCATGCAGAAGTGAAGGACTTGGATGAAATAATGGTGGACTGCCTTCGAAAGACAGTTTTGGTAAAGACGCCAATGGGTCGTTATGACTCCAGTGATCTAATAACCCGAAGCCAGAGGCTCCCGAGCCATAAATGCTATTGAGATTTCTGGGTGCATGATTTTGATCTTGGACAGGATGTTCATTGGCCCTCTGAAAATTGTCAGTTGACAGCTTCGGAAATTGGGAACCACCCCACAGCCGAGAATCTGTAAATGCAACAGATGGTGAAGAACGATCAATGAAGCTAGGGACACCAGGGCCTCCTTGGTGAATGTCTTGAACATATGATGAACCCTCAAATCTGTATGCTTCATTAGTGCTAGAACTTTGAAGGCAAAAATCAGGTGAACTATCTATAACCCGGACCGCAGTGGGGACTAATAATGGGGCAGAAGGCGCAGGACTAATATAGCTTGACGAACAGGTAACTGGAGAAACAAAAACTGAGCTGCCACCTGCATTGAGGGACAGACTTCTCAACTCATTTGAAGTGGTCTCGGCGATAGATTTCAACACAGTTCTTTCAGTACCAGTGCCCTTTGTTATGTCTCCACTTAGAACCCATGAACTAAGTGACGGAGGCCCAGCAGCTATGATGCTCTCAGAAACAGTGCTTGACATTGAACCTTTCTGTTGATACTCACTCTGTGCTGTTTGCTTGCTTGGGCTAGCAGAGAGAGTAGAAGGCCGTGAAGTCAAGGAGTCTCGATTTTCAGCTACAAGTAATGAAGAAGCACGTCGCAAATAATCATCAGAAGGTCCTCTAATCGGTCCATCCTTCAATGTTATTGGTTCTGAGTTATGACGCGCCAGTGGCTTAAATACAATGTCCTCTTCTTCTTCCCCTGCAGTACAGTTTCCCCTATCTATCTGCCGGTGAGGCTCTTTCGGTTTAACATATGGGAAATATTTTCGATCCTGCGAGTCATCCCTGTACACGAAATCTCTTGCCTCTAATAATCTGAACTTTCCTCCTGTCTCATCATAGGAGAGCCAGTTAAGAGCATTATCACTGGCTCTCCCAGCAATCTTTATAGCTGCATGAACGATGCGATGAGCACGGTAGTCATTCTTCATCTTATAATTTATTTCATCTTCCCAATTGCTTGAAAAATCCAAGCGCTCATGAGTCGGAGACAAAGGTATGAATCCTCTTAATTCATAGTCTTCCCACAAAGCAATACAACTAGGAGAGTTGATTTGAGCCCTGTTGTCTTGGAGATAATTGAGAAGTTTAACAAAGGAGCCAAAGAAGTAGCACATTGCTTTTTCACACTTCTCATCATCAGCTTTTAGTCTCCCAATTGCGCCCGCCAACCACTCCACAAACACAAGCAAGGCGGGTAAAAGTGGAAAGTAAACAACAGGACTGCCCTGCAAACATCTATCAACAAGGCGGCCCATTAATGTGAATGTAACAGTCGAAGACAACTTAACCAGGTCAGACTGTTGCATAGCCCCAGTTGGCTTCCATAGCTTTTGCTCAGGATCTGCTGTTAGGTTGTAGATGATAAAGAGCAACACAGAAACAATGTGTAGGGCTCGATAAGGACCAGCCTTCAATAAGTTCATAGTCTGGTAGGATTGTAATGCTGAACTCAGTTCACCCACATCAAGTGCCAAAAGTGCTTCAAATTCTCTTAGAGTAGAAAAGAAAGTGGAGGTGAAGCTTTCTTGACTGCAAAACAGGGCAAAAGTTGTAACAAACCCCATTCAATTCAATATAAAAGCCAAATATTGTTGAATTATCTTATTTATTATGAGTGAAAATTAAAAAATAATGCTCTCCATGGCGACAACAACAGAAGTCAGTTATGCAAAATGGCTCATAAAACTGTCTGTGCTTCTTATTTTGTGAAGTAACAGTCAGTCGGTGCGATTCTCTCGACGCAATTTTCATTTTGGGTCATCCGTGCACAGTCTCTCTATATTTCAATAGGGGTAAGGCTTGCGTGAATTTGACCCCCCCTTACCCCGCCTTATGGCGGGAGCTTTTAAAGCACTGGGGTTAAAGATGTTGTTGTATGCTCTTGGCCAACGAGTACTTTTAGCACTACTTCTACATTCCTAATACAGAAGTACGGAGCCAGCACCATAAACAAAGAAATACTGTGCATGGTAAGAGCAGAAAATTTATCATATTAAGTGAGCATACCTAGTCTAAAAGTGTGGTGTTCACAGGGAGTCTACGACAGAGTCAACTATTTTGCAAAAAGGGAGTAAATGAGGTATCGGTATCACCAGCACAAGAAGCTAACAGAGGAGGCATGCATTATGCATGATAAAGTAGGATGCACAACATACCTGAACTCTAAGAAGAAGAAACTAGTCATCCTGATGAAAAGAATGCAGAAATCAGATGCAACACATGGATCATGTCCAGCAACTTTTGATCTTCTTCTGTTTGTTGAAGTTCCATCTGTAAGCTCTTCACAAGAGCTAGAAATCCAATCGGATGGTTTGCCGAAGTCATACACCTCATGTTTTAGGGAATCTATGTTACTCGACCTATTCTGCAAGATTAGAAAGGGCAATATCTGAATGACTGAATGCCAAATGTAAATTCAAAAACCAGTATCATTTGCAAACACTGAAAGGCCTGGAAAAGAGCAATTGTGTTCACAAAGCATACCCTTTCAAAAAGCAACATTAGGTTTTGCAAGGCATCCGGGAAAGGTTCTTCAACGGCCAAACTTCTTATACAATGGTATAGAGCAAGGAAATCATCCCCTATGTATGTTGCCAGCACTGCCAACTAGGAAGCATCAGGAGGACAAATATGATATTCCACAAAGATGCTTGTAACCTGATAAGAATGCTCCAACGCATGTGCAGGGAAGTACCTGATTTTGGGGATTCCCACCATCAGGATATATTTTTGCAGCTTCCAAGTAGTAACTAGCAGCAACGGACCAGTTTCTCTGATGATGGCTGGGCTTTTCATATAGTTCTAGATATCTTGCAAGATCCCCGAGGCAAATACAAAGGCGATGACAAACAAATTGGCATTTATGCAACTTTTTTTGTTCAATGCGACCAGATTCTCCATCGTTCTTATAAAACCAAGGCTCATCAAAAAGGCCATTATACCTTTTGATACTTCTTATTAAATCTCGGTAAAATTTAGTTGCTTCTGACAAAAATAGTTTGAATCCTTCCATGCGCACATTTACATTGTTCATAGTAATATCAGCCTTAACCAGGTTAGTTGCTAACCTATCTTCAATCTTTGCTGCACTTTGGCATAAAGTCTTGCGAAACTCATCAATATGCTTGTAGTGAAGTCTCCACAATAAATATTCAATGTTTTGAAGTTCTGGTAGTTCATTATCACTGAGGAAGAGCTTCTCATATATACAACATGCCTTATCATAAAGACCCTTAACACCCGTATCAAGCACTCCATGGGATTGGATACGTGCCCAAAGTTGCTTTTCAATCTCTGAAACCTGATTGAACAACACCACTGGACTTAGTTTAAAGTGAACCAGAGGAGCATCAAAGAATCAGCAGTTAATTCCAATTAAGTATTACCTGAGCAAAACAAGTCTTTTTCTTTCTCGTGTTTCTGAGACAATCAGTAGGCATGATTAAGCAGGCTATCTTATCAGCAATATGGCTTCCACACACAGCATGTCAATTGTCATCAAACGCAAGGTAATCGGAGTGACTTCCTAACACAGAAAATGAAACCACATTACTGAGAGACGGGCTTGCAAACATGTTACTAGCGATCAAGAACAACAATAACTACCGCTGCTTTATTTCCATGTTAGTCATGAACCCCGGACCCCCCTAAACAATCCCTCTCAGTTACAGCTGAAAGTACACACAATTCTAGCTAGAATCGCAGCACAAAAAACTCATCTTCATAAAACACTACATTTGTACTAAACCAATCATTACTAAATGCAAATCCCACTTGAACAATTGACTTCACGGATCAATTTTATGGGTCAATTAAGGGGATGGTAACTAGTTTTGCTAAAAGCTTCGTAAATGAAGGTAATACTTGACCTTTCTTCATCCAATTTTCATTCTACAAAGGTGATCTCGGAAACATAAGAAGTAAACTAGAACCCCATTACCGTGTTTTCGAAATCCTTATCGTGTTCTTCTGAATTCTTGAACACATCTCACTTAACAGTTCCACTCATCATTAATGCTTATATCATATAAGCTAATATAGCTTTAAATGGACAGAAATCCCATTTCTAGAGTATAATCAAGTGATCAAGTGATCAACCATCTAAACAGCCAGATAAGGAAACAAGACAAACTGACAAAAATTACCAGAAATTATCAAGTGAAACAAGAAAACCCAAGACAGCTTCCAACAGAAGTTTCAACTTTCATTATTTATAACACTCTACTCCACTTCTACACAATCAGCAACTAGGGTATGAGAGCTTCAAATATATGCACACTTAAGCTTAATTATTACTCATGATTGATAAAGAAAGCTTCTTTATTCATCTAATCAGCTAAAAAACAGAAAACCCAATTTCTACCCCCAAGCATAATTCACCATTACAAGCAGAAAACCCAATCAAACAGCTCAAAATAAACAAAATTAAGTTAAAATCAGAGAATATAAAGATAACCCACTTCACCTTTCATCCAAATAACTCAAATACATACAAATATTCAACTTTACTCAACCAAGTGAAATTGAAAGCTGAACAGTTAGTTAACACATAAAAAATGAAGAAACATACCTGAAAGATTGAAGAATTAAGTGCTCACCAAAAATTTAGGAGGTGAAATAACAATCAAAGACTCCAAATTTAATGGAAAAGAAGACAATTATATAAAAGCGCGGGGAATTGTAGAAGCAGAAGAAAAACACAGGAGAAGAAAAAACAAGATTTTTTTTTTGGATGAAAACAAAGTGAAAGCTTATGTTTGTGAAACAGACAAAGTGAAAGGTGGGCTGATCATGAGAAAGATGCACAAAAGTTTCATTATTTATCTCTCTCTCATTTGCCTTGTTTTCATGTCTCTTTCCCTTGTGATTAGACATCATAGACGGAGTAGTAGAGTGACACACCCACCCAAAACAACAATCAAAATAACATTTGTATCACGGAGTATCTCTTTCAATTCGAAGTCGAGTCGAAAAAGACGACATAAAAGAGTATATCTTTCTCGTTAGAATTTAAGCAATGCAAATTGACCTCCTTTTCTTTTCTTCCGTTTCCTTCCTACCAAACAGGCTCTAAAGCAAGCAAATATGCATTGTGCTTAGGATTTGGTCTTATACGGAGTACTGTGGTCTGTGTATTGTAGTAAAGAGCTATTTGTCAAATTAGATATTATAATCATAGGATCTAATTAGAAATTTCCAATCATTGATCTACACTAAAGAAAAAATATACATAACTAGCTATCGATTCTCAATTAGTCAAACTTTTAATGTTAAAAAATGTAGGGTGATCCCTTGTAATCCACGCAAATTGAACCACCAACATTTTGGATCATATCATCATGATTGTGAACGCCTATGGATAGTATTTATTGTAGCAAATAGTCTAGTAACCTAAGAGTATAATCTTTTTTAAATTTCATTCATAGTATTGGTGTCGTTGCTCTGTTTCAACGCATTCAGCGGTACTCTAGGACGCAGAATATTGGTGCGCAGGTTGCGGCACATATTTTCACTCGTATTGGTTTTTCTATAGCCAGGGATGTGGGGGCCCAAATTGTTTCGCGGCTCCCAACCAACATCTTGTAATTTATTATTTATAAGTATAAGTTTATTATCGTATCTAAAATAAAATAACTAATTCATAGTATCTCCTTCCATTTTGTTTATAATGACTCATGTTGGACCATGTAGTTAATGCCAATGGTCTATTACACGAAATGTGGTCGATTTTAGATTAGAATAAGTCACTTATATATGTGCCCCTCTCTGTAACAAAAAAAAAAATATTACGATTTAGATGAAGAAAATTGTACAAGGCGACATTCTAAACAGCATCGATCAGATTTATGTAGCTCGATCTTCGTTTAGAAAAAAGAGTTTAATTCAATTGTTTAGTTATGATTGATGTGCTATGACATCTATTGTAGATGTTCCAGCCATGCAACCTCTCCGGCGTCCCGACTGCCTACTCTCTTATCTCTCGAACAAGGCGTACTACTATAGAGCACTTTACTTTGAGTGTAACATTTTGGTTGGACAAAGCCTCGTGATCTGAACTCACAAGTCACAATGTTACGGTAGGAAACCTTCAAATCCGTACCAGTGATTCAAATTTAAACTCAATTATTAAGGTGTACTCGTACTTTAATTTTGCTACTCTTTATAGCGAAAGTAAATCGATTCCACCATCTATCCCAGCTCAAACGTCTCATCCTCAAAATACACTTTTCGGTTTATCAAAGTTTCAAAAACATCACATAGCGAATCAGATCAGAGTTTTCTCTAACTTGTCATGCAATTTTTTTTTGAAATTTTGATCAATCGAGTAGTGTGTACACCTTTACCAATATGAGATCGTTTTTTATATGGGGCGTTTGAGCTGGGACGGAGGGAGTACAATCATATCGTCCCGTCTTCATTATTCTTCAACCTCAAAATACCATTTACTAAAATCAAGTACCTAATCCTGCCCAAATTCAACACCAAATAACGTAGGTATTGAATGCAAAAGGGTGAGGTGGATTATTAGAGGGTAGTTGAAATTAAGTACTAGTTAAACATAAGATTTCTCCCAAATGAACGTACAAATGAAATTTGCTTAGAAATGAACGTACTAGATGATCAAGGGGTCCCAAAGGCCAAAGGTGGCTAAAGAAGGTCTATTTAAGCTGATTATTACTACCGCACACCTGATTATTGCTCTGATTTTGATGGCTAATTGTGTGTGACATTTTCTTGACTAAGTTGATGATGTGTACTCATTACGTGTCTCTGCGTCCTACGTAGTCTATTCCATCATACATCGACCCATTGATATTTGTATGCTCTTCCAATCGTACTCAATCTTCTCACTGTGAAGGGAGAGATTGCATGGAAGACCGCATGTATGTTGTTTCTTACTATCAACCATTTTCTTATACCTTTGGGTTTGACATAATGGTCAAGATAAGCTGAGATATATCCGATATATTTTTATAGTTATTACAAATTTATATAAATGACAGGTAGTAGGGTACGGACTTACGGAGTACCATACTTGCGCCTCCACGGCTCCACCATATAACTATTGAGACCATCGTAAATCTTTGTCAGATTATATTATAATAGATTCGATAATTGAACGAGTAATTTCACTTGGATTTAAAAGTCTCGTGTCATAACATAAGATCAAAGATAAGTTTAAGATAGAGAACAACAAGAAACAACTAAAGAGAAAAACTAATAGCATTGTAAATGACATTTAAAGACTAATGAATAATTGAATACTCTCTCCCATTTCCCTAAAAAAAAAAAAATATTCTCTACCCTATAAATTATTTTCTTCAAGGGGATTTTAGTTACTCTCTCTATTTCTTCAAAAAAAAAAAATGTGAATCAAACGAAGTGCATGGGCCGACTTTAACTTCTGCAATCGAATTCGGTTCTGGCATAAAGGGCCCATATGCTAACAGGCTTGTTCAGCGAGCTTGACAACTTCATACCCAAAATGAAAAGCAACATAAGCCCAATTGAAGAAGGCTTTGCATGGATAAGCTGTTTTTTTTTTTTTTGAGGTCTACCGCTAAACGTAGCCTAAAAATTGACGTAACCTATTTTTTCCATTTTTTTCCCTCCTTTACCCTTAATGATCTCTCCTCCCTACAAATTTTAAAAGGTAACCTATACTAATGATTTTCACGAAGTTTGACATTGATTGTATTGCAATACCAAAAATAATTAAAGTATCAACAAAATTATGAGATGTGCACGATATAAAACAACTCATTTCACTCCATATTCTACACATGAAACGGACTTGTACGCTCGCAAACTTATAGTCAAGTCTTTTCAACAACTTTTGGACCAATCCGAATTTTAATGAGTCATACATCATCTCAAGTTTAACAAGTTCAATCATTATGTTCGATCAACTCGTGCAAAATGCATATCGGAGTTCCTTCAAAAAAAGCCATGACTTAATTATTTGGTGATTGATTGTGAAGTAAATTGGAGACTTTTTATCTTTTCTAAATTAAGTCCAAGGGAAATAGAAACAAGTGAAAATGCTTTTCTAAATTTAGTCCAAGGGAAATAGAAAGAAGTGAAAATGCAAGACGTGACATGATGTTTAAAGATCAAAACACACGATGATTCATGAGTAAGAATAAAGAATGATCTGATGAAATTTTATGGCATTATAACAAGATAGGGAAGAAGTCAAGAATTAAGGTAATTTGTGAAAAAACTTGGGTTATGAATTGTAATTTGGCGAATATGAGGGTATTATAGGTATTTGCACATTTACATTAGTAAAAAAAAAAAGTTACGTTTAGAAATCATGTTAGTGAATTATGTAGTACAAATTAACCAATTCGGAATCAATTTAACTAAAACTCATCAACTAGCAATAAGAAAAGTTCAAATGAATGACATTATAGATTCCGAACTTCTGACATACCAATTAATCATGTGACTCGTGCTATTGAGAACTTTCAATGGTAAAGAGCTTGTCATTTTCTATTCTAATTTAAGAACTTGAGTTATACAGTAAGATTGATTTTAGATGTATATACAACTTAATCGAGCGAAGCAAGTAATGCTCTCTAATACACATTAATTGAATAAGGTTGGATAGAAAAGTCTTCTCGTGATCTAGTTTCAACACATTGATAAGATCAGTTGCAGAATGCATTCATGCAACGTCGAAGTTCTTATCTATAATCTATGTGACTATGTTAGGTAGACATAGTAATGTAGCGTGACCAGTATTTTGTTTATTGTGTTTTCCTGGGGTGCTATCACTGCTATGTATGAGCGTATGACTAGTATTTTCATTCTAATGACAACTGACTTTTTCTTGAGCAACATAATCTTATCTTCTCTAACTAATTGCCTACGGAGTAATTGATACTCGTATAGCTGGAGTTTAGTAATACTTGTTGGACTTGGGTAAATCTTACTGTATAAGTTTAGTTCATCTTAATCAAGCACCCGTATATGAAATAGCTCATCGGTATATACAGGTAGAGTAACACACCGAATGAGACATGTAGCGACACCGACTACGTTCGACTATGTTTGGACGGAGTATTCAACTGAGAAACGAGAAGTGAAGGAAGGGTTTATAATTGGCATATAAATCGGCGGAGAAACTCTGCTCACATGAAACGTTCAAGTTTGTTAAACATCTACTACCAGTACTAAGCTAAATGACCCACCATCACCCCCAAAACAGTCCAAAGTCCACACACAAAAAAACAAACAAAATGACCACACATTTTTGGCACACTTCCCTTCCTACCCCGTTTCCTGCCCTTCTTTACTCTTCCTCCTCACGCCCCCCTTAATACTCTCTTTTCCAGCCTTTCATCATCACCAATCACACACTAACAATGGCTTGAATTAAATTGCAAGCTGTTTGATTTCGTTTAGATAGGTATAAGTTTGAACTCTGTGACTTGTATACAAAAAGATCTTTATCGGCAAATGCACTTACTCACTCATCATCGCTGCTGGATGAAAAATATTGATCGAATCTAGATATAGTCGGAGTGAAATTTGGAAAATCTTGGTGAACAAAAGTAAGAAGAATACAATTCAACTAAAGAGTCAAGAACCAGTGTCCCACACCCCGTTTTCTCATGTCTAGATAGGGGCCCTTGTTGGTCTCTTTAGAGTCAAAATGAGCCTTGATGATTTTCACTTGGACCACACGACTCGAACCCAACTCTCTCCTATCTTATTTGTTTGTTTGTATCGTCCTTGTCCACAAGAATTTGCTATAATAACTCGCCGCCTATACAAGCGTGGAGGGAGACTCAAATCTAAGAGCATGCACATTAAATTAAATTCAGAGATAATGTCCGTTAATTAAACAGACAATCAGACGTATCCAATCGCTTGCCTTCATAGGTCTGACGTTATCTAGAGGCGATAATGCGTTGAGCCATGTCGAAAGTCAGAAAATCACACCAAGTGATTGAGTCTCAGGCTAAACTTCAACGAAACGACCAAAGTAGCCTCTGATCTTTACGGAGTAGAGTATAGTAGAAGGAAGTAGTCCAACTTTAGGGTCTAAATTATTGAGTTATGTTGTACAATAATTCATCATAACAGAACAACTTGTACGCATCAAATTCAAAGGTTGCATTCATTGGCCAAAGTAACTGACCCAGAAAAAAAAACTTGCTTTTCACATTTTTTTTTTTTTTTCCAATTCAACAAACATTGGGTCCCATTTTCTAATCTTAAAGGACCTCTCTAGTCAAAGGATTACTAAATAAGTAAATAGTACATTAGTCTAATCAGCTCATTCCTCTTTTTGTATGGTTAGTTCACATACTTCATCATTGAAAATTAAGAAATACTCAAAACTCAGAAAAGAAATTGGGGGAAAAAAAACAAAAAATAGGGATGACTATTTTTCTAGTAAAGCAATCAATAGCAGATAGATTTGTTTCATACAAAGCCAAGTTGAGGTACTGCTTAATATTATCTAAAATAGTTTGATTTGCTAGCTAACTTTGTCTTTCTCAGCACAAGAATTTGCTTGAATATGGGAAAGTTCCACTAACTCATTGTCATAATGGGACGTGATATTAAAGCTCACCACACCTCATATCAGATCGGGTCAATTTCTGATTAACCCGAATATGTAAATCGATTTAAAGTCTCAGAACTCATACACATAAATACATAATGCTTGTGAGACGATAACACATTTCAAGGCGAACTAAATGAGTATCGAGAGATTTGATTTTTACACTCAACCTTAGTTTCTGAGAACAAATTAAAGTCGAAATGTCAAGTCTATGACATCTTTGCAATATTTCATGAAAGATCTCATGACAGGCCACTATGTGTTCAGTCCCTCCTAGTAATGGATTGGGTGACTAAAAAAGATCTCAGAGTCAATTCAATGCCTCACAACTGAAAAGACATTTTAACTTCTAGTAACAATTCTCAGGTGCAACAACCTCATTCACGTTACATTATTACATCATTTACATGCATGCCAAACGCCACCACACTTTAACATAATGCCTACTATTGTGCTCGTATTGGTAACGTGTTTGGATCCCATGGAGTTGAAATTTAGTGGAGTTGGTAGAGTTTGCCATAAATAGTAATAAAGCAAAATAAAGAAAATCTTTAAATGCACAAGTAAAATGTCACGTATCTTTTTCTTTCCTTATTAGGCAAACTCCACCAACTCCACCAAATTTCAACTCCATGGGATCCAAACACGTTGGTAACCAACCTCGGTACACCGTACTTCAGTGTCTACAAACACTGAATTGATGAATGGTGCTCGTTACATTTTGCTACGTTGGGTACGTTCCTGAACAAAAATAGTTTCCTCGAGTTTTTTTTTAATTGTTTACGTATGATTTGACACACTCCTCACGAGTCAGGTAGAGTGAAATGTGCAATAGAGAAAGCACATACTCCGTGGATAACTTTTGTTGTAGCTTGTACTACTCAAGTCAAATGATATTTCTAACAAAGATAAAAGTGTGTGCTTCAAGACAGCTCAAGTGGGCACTACATAGACAACACTCATGCAAAAGGAGAAGACAATTACAAAGGAAAAAGAAAAAGGTAAGAGTTTTGATACACAAGCACACAACATTGGATTCAAACCAAGTTTTGCAAATTTTTCCCCTCCTCAAAAAGTCAGAAAACACCCACACAAAAAAAGAGTCAAGATTCCTTGCCCATCCCTCCACTCTTTCTTTGACAGCTAACCCCATTTGGCATTTTACTCACCCCACCACCATTCTTGATAAGTCCACACTTTCCTCCCCCTTTTTCCCCCTCTTGTCAAACTTACTCGACATCGTCGATGTCGAGACGGTCTTATACAAGACTTTGTATACACTCTCCATCTCTGATAACGATAGATTACTATTGATATAACGAGCAACATGAATAACACACCAAAACGACTCAAAATATAACAGAGGATCCATTACTACAAAAAATATGAATATATGGAGTTGATATTCGCAAGAATAATCAATAATGACTCTTTTACTTTACCTAGTAAATGCTCCACTAAAAAAGAAAAACCCTTTTTTTTTTAATTTTTTTTTTTTTTTATAAATTATTTAACCTGCATTTACTATTCAACCCTTTATTTGCTCATCGAGTCTTCAATTTCAGACAGAGCACTAATTCTTCCACGAGCTGTCACTGTACTAATTCAAAGACTTGTCTTTTACACCTCACTCTCCCAAAATTCAATTTTTCTTTTTTCTTTATAATTTCCCACCCATTTCAAGACTTTTACACTTATGACTAGTCATCCAGCTATTTAACTAATTTACCCACTAATTTTTTTTTTTAAAAAAAAAAAGAGAAATTGGTAGGAAATTAGACAAATTCAAAGATACCCACATGAAATTTTCTAGAGCTAAATTTTAATCTAAATTTAATTTAAATTGTGTCATTCACACTACATACTTACATGGTCAAAACAATACTCCTATAATTTAAGTCATCATACTACTACAATTTAATTAATTACTAAAACAATAACAAATTGGGGGAAAATTAAGATTAATACTCAATAAACAAAATTAATTGTTAAGATTAGAGATTAAATTTACATTTCTCTCTCCAATAATTATCACTCCTTCATCCCATTACAAGATCATCACCATCATTACCATCATAACATTTCCTCAATCAAAACTATATAGTAGTATTTATAACATTTTTTTTATATATATATATATAATTGTGAATAATTATATACTACATACTACTACATAATTAAAAATTGGGATTGTCCCCAAAACAAGAAATACAAGGGAAAATAAAAAAAAAAATTACAAAAATGTTTTATTATAAATTGGAAGAAGTAAGAATAGTAATAATTCAACAAGTAGCGTGATGATGAAGATTATGGTGGTGGGTATCAGAGGAAGAAACCTTGGGAGAAGTGACGGGGAACAAAGGCAACAGTCGGGGCTCCGGAGCTGGGGAAACCGGGTGGAGGAAGTACCCTTTCTCGGCAATCGCCTTCTGTTCCGCCACGTGGTCGATAGGGGAACAATTGGAGGAGACCGGCGATGACCGGTTAAACGGGTCATGTATAAGTGGTGTAACAGGGGACAAAACAAGAGATGGGAAGTCCAACATACTAGGGGACAACATCTCGCCTTGTTTGATGTTGGACAGGTGTCGGGGTGAGTAACCGGCAGGTGTCGGTAAATGGGGAGATATACGGAGGTGTTTGAGGGAGTTGTTACGACGTTCGTAGAGTTTAGTGGACGGTCGAGATTTGTTTGAGGGTTTGATCGGAGGGATAGGATGGTGGTGGCTGGGCTTGGATGCGGGTTTGATGGGTTCGGAGGATCCGGTTAACATTTGGACTACTTGTTTGAAGGAGGTGGTGTCTGCTTGGACGAAAGTTGTTGGGTATGGGTTTGATGGGTCGGATCTTGTTACTGTTGGTGTTGTTGGGCTTGGTAATGGGCCTAGGCCACCTGAACGTGGGCTTCTTACACCATTGTTGTTGTTGTTGTTGCTGCTGCTACTGCTGCTGCTTGTAGGAGAAGGAAGAGAGGTGTGATGAGGTGTGGTGTGGTGGTGGTATCTTTGTTGAGGAGATGAGAGTTCCATTGTTGATGAGAGAGGAGAGAGAATGAGGGGCAGCAAGGAAAGAGAGAAGTGATGAGTTGAGTATATATATTAAAGATGATGATGAAATCGTGAAGACTCGGGCAGAGTTTTGTATTATAGTGGAGTACAAAAAGTCTATGGTACTCGTATATATTAATGGGTCGTACTCGACTTAAAATCGGACTAAATCGAATGTTTTAAAACGGAAATAATTTTGTTGTGGGCTGGAGAAGACTTCGGGTGGAGTTTTGTACTGGTGAAAGTTTTTTTAACGTTATTCGTTCATTTTCTCATGTTTGATATGGAGAATTTGATTTCAGCTGACTCGAATTACGACTAAATCGAATGGAAAATGTAAGGAGGGTTTGAGTTGTTTGTTATGTTTTGGTTTCTATTTTTTGGATTGAAAAGTAAAAGAAATGGTTGAGTGAGTGGTGTGGTGGGGTGGGGTGGGGTGTGGGGGCAAGCTTTTTGAGGTTTTGAAGGAGTGAAGACTTTGGATTCAATGTTTTTAATTTTTTTCAACTTTTGTCGTTGTTCGTCACTCTCATTATGAAGGAGGTGGGGTTCACTCTCTCTCTCTCTTTTTTTTTTTTATCTCTGTTTTGACCGAAACGTACGATAGAGACTTCAAGCACAAGATTAGTCTTACTGAAACCGCCCACATTAAAGTGATTTGGGTACATACTGAATTTGGCTTTTACTCATCCGGGTTGTAATTTACGGTAGGAAATTCGACCCGTATTTCATACGGAGCATACTTTCTTCATTTCATCTAGTAGCTCTAATTCTTTTTTCATTTTCAATTGGGTTCAAGATTTGGATAGGTTCAAAAGCAAGAGGAAAGTGTGTGTTTGCGTATGACTAGTATTGTTCTCATTCATGTAACTACACTACAACTAACTTGTCGAAAGAGAAAGTGAGAAGAATAAATCCACGAAATTGAGAAAATAGCAAAATAATACGGAGTATGAAATAGAGGAAGTAATTGCTACTACTAAACATTCGTAAGACTATAATATCGTGGGTTAGCCATATAAGGGAGTAGATGTGCATAGAGTCCATCTCTACCTTGGTTGTCATATTTAAAACTTGGATATAAATATATGATGCATATGATTTTTCATCTATATACAAATCGACTTGTTATTCTAAAAGTTTTATTTATTTTTTCTCTAATTTACCCCTCCTTTTATCTGGTGATGATCCCATGTTCCCCTAATTTTTTTTTTGTGGTAGAGATGATAGAGTCGTTTACTAACATTGCTAGTTAAATAAAAGAAACATAATTTGCTGATGGACAATTTAGCTACAAGTTTTGGGTAAATAATTGAATTCAAATAGCTATTTCCGAAAACGAATAATATCGTAAAAAATAAAGGATTTTTGGGGGAAAAAATATGAGGAAAATCCCGGTACCTTTCATTGACAAGTACCGCAAAACACCATAATAACATTCATTTCAATCGTACATAATGTTAGAAATCAATGTTCACCATCCATTATTTTTAATTAGGTATATTTTATTAATTATATTGTAAATAGCAAAAAAAAAAAAAATAGGAAAAATGGTTAGAATTTATTTAAATTTTTATGCTTACGTCTACATGGTGCAAACTATATCTAATATAATCGATAAATATTTACTTTTACAAATATTAATTAAGTTAGTTAAAAATGATTTATTATGTTGGTTTCCGGTACTTATCGAGCACCCTAGCTAGAACTCCTCGCAACTCAAGCAAGTCTCACATTTTATTTTATTTTGTACATGTAAGTCTTAGAAGTTGGTCAGCAAACATGATTAAAAATTGAGAAGGATTAAAGGTGATGCAACATCTTCATTTGTCAACTTACTATTTTACTAATCTTTTTTTTTTTTTTATGTAATACTATTGTACTAATCTTTAGTCGTCTTAATGTGATATTTGCATTCTGAATATGTTTAGCAGCCATTGATAAAACAATTATCAATTAATAACTGAAATACATTGACCAAACATACAATCAGACTTGACCAAACCCTCGAAATCACTTGATTAAATCTCGACAATGACCTTTTTTCTTTAATTCTCTTTTGAAAATGACTTCTTTCTTAATTCATGATAGAATTACGACCTAATCTTTTCAATTGGGTTTTGTAGAGTCTAATCTAACAAAAACATTGCTTAATTCAATTGAACTAGTTGATTATACTCTTGAAAGTCAAATCGTTTATTATATATGTACAACTCATCTAGTCCATAATCGGAGTTTACAGAATTATCGGTTTGTCTGTGATCTTTCATTTTTAAGATTTGATTTTGAATTCTGAAAGAACAAAATATACATGCGATTAGGCGATACGTGTCTCGTGCGCATACTTCAACTACGGTTTATGGACAGTATAGGTAGAAAATTGTAGGTCAAGTTACAGACCAAATGGAATGTTGATCTTTAATTTTTTTTTCTTTTTTGGTAATAATGTTGATCAAGTTAATTAAACTAGTTATGTCTAGCATGGATGAGATTTGCTAATTTGAAACTAGAAATATGATTTGCCAAATCAAAAAATACTAGGAGTCTATATAAAGACAACAACAACAACCAAGCTTTATCCTCAAATTAATAGAGAGTATATGGGAGTTTATATGTAGACAAATTAAAAAAATGTCTATGATTAATAGTTTGCACTACAATTAATCAAAGGTAAATTAAATTTTGTTGCATATTGAAACCAACTTCTGTTGGTCGCTAATTTGCACCCAATTTGGAAACCAATTTTATTAGAATGCTATTCTGCTACCAATTTAGAGACCAATTGCAGTTGGTTACTAATTTGCAACCAATATTAGAATTCAATTTCAATGGGTCTCTATTTTGCGACCAATAGATGATTGGATGCTAATTAGCAACTGATTTCTAATGGTTGCAAAAATTGGTCGCTAAATGGCCTATTTCTTGTAGTGTATATGGAAATGTAGGATTATAAGGAAATAGAGACAATCAAGGGTCCAAATAAGTATTTTGTTAGCCACCAAACTAGTAGGGGTAGAATTTAAAAACCACTAATGTTAAAATTGAGATTTATTAAACACTAAAGTAACTCAAATGTGTTTAGAAACCACTTTATCTACTTTGAGGAATTGAAAACCACCAAATATTATTGTCAAATAATTTTAAAATCAATTATATAAGTTTTAGTTGAAAAATTATGTTATGTAATGTTATTAAAAAATCGAACGCGGCCTAAAAATTTTATCGAGTGAATGTCTGAATATTGATCGATCGTTTCCGTAAAATGAAAGAATGTATCTACGATGAACAACTTTTTTTTCTTCCATTGATTGAATTACTGTCTAGTCATCTACCTCAAGAACAATGTCAATATAATAATAAGAATTTAGTAGGCATGCTAATAAATTTTTTCATCTTGAAATTTGACAATATTGCATATAAAGACTATGAGATTAAATTGTTATGGGTTGACATAGTAGAATCTTTTTACTTATTCATTTTCTCGGATGATAAAATTTTCGCACAACCTTGACTGTAAATTTATGGATTCGTGCATAGAGGTGAATAACATTTGATAAATAAGTTTTTCATCTAAAAAACTATATAATTGCTATTAAAACTTATTTCATAATATTTTGTGGTTTTTAAATCTCAAATTTAGGTAAAGTGGTTTATAAATACATTTTAGCTACTTTAGTGTTTAATAAATCTCATTTTTGACATTGGTGATTTTTAAATCCCACCCCTACTACTTTGGTGGCTAAAAATTACTTCTTTGATCAAGGGTCCTTGATTTGAGAATGAGATCAATTTAAATTTCTTTCTATTGATAGATTCGTAACATTATTAATTTTCCTTTCAATTTCATAAATTTACTGCAAACATATTAAATTTACTACACAATGCAAACGTATTATTTACTACTTGCAATCTTTAATTTACCACACTTAATTATGTTATACACGATCATCCTTTGCCAAATATAACAAGGAATCATGATTCATGAAAAAAATAACGGAGCTACAAGCTTACAAAAATTATGAATCAAAAGAATATAAAAATTTATATTAAAAAATAAAAAAAAAGAATAAAAGTTTATATAAAAAAATTATTTAAAAACAAAAAATAAAACACATTACCCAAACATACGTTCGAGCAGGCTTGACCAAACCTTCGAGATCATCTTTGATTAAATCTCAACCATAATGACCTTTTTTTTTTCTTTTGAATGGGCGTTTATCATTCATATATATAATTTCTAACTTAATTAGACTTAATCCTTTTAGTTGAGTTGAAATGTTGAACTAATTAAGTAACAAAACTTGTTCAGTATATAAATTGTTAGAGTTGATTACTTTTCTCTATCCGATTCACTTGATTTAGTCCTTGTTTTAATAGAATGTAAGGGCATATACAATCAATTATAAATTTATAACACATATGCTCTATTAGATGTGACTCTACAGTCTACAGACGGAAGTACGTTCCATGCATGCATGGTGATGTATGTCTACTTACTAGTGATTAATCAACATTGTATGTAAGAAGTTACTGTATCGACATTAAGAATGATGCATGTCGTGGTACGTAAATGTCTATTTTGATTTGAACATACACGTGCATAATTAAACCCATAGGTCCAATCTCAAACTAAATAAAAAGAGTTGCATTATTCTCCCAATCAGGGCAATATCGCGGCTAATACACCACAATCACATTAACTTTAAAATTATGCCATGCAACAATATAAGATATATTCATGTAGTCATACTATATGAGCCTACTAATTGAATTAGCGACATGCTAATCTGCTAATAATAGTAGTCGTAAGTAGTTCGTTATATATGCTTGTGACATTTATGTTTCGGCTCAAATGCTAACGGACCAACTGTGTAAAGAGCACGACCTAAGCTCGGCACTTGACTCTTTTCGAGCCTCAACATGGCACCAGATTTTCCTCCATGCATATTACTCTCTTTCTTGCATGCCGAGTCCTTAGGTACGGATTTTAGCGACACTTTACACTTGTATGCTCCTCGAGCTCGTACTCTTCGTGGTGCTTGGATAAAGAAGTAGCCATTGTTATCAGTCACGGCTATTTGCTTTACGTTGTGCTTGAAGTTTTTGCACTTGAGTTCCACTGTAGCACCTGCGTAAGTTTGAAGGATATAATTAAGTTCGATATGTTAAGACTATTTTTGTTACTTATGAATGATCATAGGAAAAACCGTCGTTATGGATAATATGCATTGAAGAAAAGTTGTAATGTAGGACATACCGTTGAGAGGCGAAGCCTCGAGAAGTGTGTCGATCCCGATGAAGTTACAATAAGGATCTTATGTTCCACTTAGTGTGCCACTAGCTCCCTGTACCCTTCCAATCAGATTTCAGGAAATCCGTATTATAACCTTAAGAAATTCATTTCAATTTTTATATTTAATGATTTCCTGAAATCTGATTGGAGGGGTACAGGGAGTGGCACACAAAGTGGGACAGATGATCCTCATTGATGAAGTTACGGCTCTTGAAATACATTACACCTTGTATGGCTAGGCGAATACGCGTATGGCGGTGGTGTGGGACTAGGAGAAGGGGCCGTATGGTGGTGGTGGTGTCGATGTTTGCGGTGATGTTTAGGGTGCTTATTAGGGTGTTTGTGGCTATGACCAAAGTCTGAGTTATTACCGGGACTTTTAGATGGGGAATTCGCTGGTGTTTCATACTCTCTATCTAGACTTGAGCCATTTGTTGAAATGACACACACAAGGACTAAGAATACATGTACTAAAACATGACATTTTCTATAGTTAGTCCTCATTCTTTCCCCTTTAGGAGATTGAGAGGAATAATCTTTGACAAATTGGAGGAAAGGGAAGATTTGGTTTGATTGATCTTAACTTTTTGATGTGCTTAAATAGAAGTTGAGACTTATAAAAACAAATTAAAATAAGACAATAATTGCATGTTAATTAGATTGAGATCTAGACATCCAGTGATGCACTTTGCACGGTCAACTTATCCAACGATGAACTTATGACACTCTAAAGTTCATTCCACGGGCATATCATCTGATCTACGGGCTTCGTGGGATCACATGAGGCTTCATTAATTGCACTTGTGTGCACACGTATTGATTTCAGTTTAGCGGGGAACTGTAAGAGTTATTAAGAAGTTTTGAACAAGTTGAGTCAATATAGCCACACAATAATGTTAAATTTTTCGATAAGAAACATCTGATTTTATCTAATTCGTGCTCAACAAAATCGAAAGGTAAAATAACACGCGTACGTCACCTATTTTCAATTTGGCATCGAAATTTCAGACCTCAATGACTCAACAAGACACTAATTTGTTAGATTGAGCTTAATTCGAATTTTGTGTCCGAAAAAAATGTAACTTTATTTCACTACTCGTTTAGTGTAAATTTCTCCATCATGATAAAATGTAGGCTCTAGAATTTCTACCTTCATGAAAATATGTCTATAACGTAATTTATGAGATTTCAAAAAGAAGTGAATTGTTTATTTTTTACAACGACAACGCAGAATTGAATTGTTACTTGTGAAAATGTTATTTAGAACATTGTGAGTGTTACTGTTACACATTCATGTATGTCAATCAAGAGAACAACTACTATTAAGTGATACGGAATCTCATTAATTAACGCAAGAGTATATTACTTAATTTAGAAAGAAAATTTAGTTTAGAAAAAACGATTAAAAATTTACAAGTTGGAAATATTCCATGGTGCAAACATGCATGTTTACTCTCTCACTTAGTTTTGAAGGACATTCAAGACTACTCTTCGTATGGTCGAAGTTTTATCTGAGTTAACCTTGTCCATTGGGAGCAATTCACGTATGTAGAACATGTCTTCATACATGTAATGGCATTAGGCACGACATGTTGCGCAAACTTGGCATTATCCACATATGTAGTGCACAAGTCAAGTATTGCAGTTGTGCACGTGGTACATACCCTAACTACACCTCATTTAACGGATGATTAGTTATCGAAATATTGGATTACACTACATTTCACCCATTGATCAAAACATTTAAATTAATTTTTATGTCACCAATAGTTTAAAAATTTTGATTTTACTACCAGACGTTATTCCGAAAATACACTTAAATTCTCAATGATTGTTAAAAACAATGGAATTGATCGACCGTCCACATAAGGCAGATCATGACCACCCTGGCAGTCGTCGCCAGTAGATCCATAATGGTGCATGAACAGAAACATAACGCGGAAACTTGATAGATAGTCAAATAACAGATCATGTTTTCATATAGTACGTCTATATTTAGAAAATGATCTCATATAGTAATAGTCTCAAAATCCAAGGTCTTAACACATAATAAATTGGTGGAAGCAAAATTGTCAGCGTGAAACAGTTTATGCATGTTGACATGTTGTTCATCAGTGTCTCTTAAGTAGACTCATCAGTCATCATGTATTCATGTAGCCACTCGACTTAGCTTCGAGCCAACACTTTTATGAGGGCTCAATACAAATTACGGGTTGTACACGTGAACACTTGGTTAAATTGACACGAAACAGCGGAACTCAACTAGATTGACTAGACTTAACCTGTTAGTTAATTAGAAAGTAGGAACTCATGAAAGAGCTCACTTTTCACAACTTTATGATCCTACAGATGGAAGCAGAAAAAATTCTAAATGTACAGCTAGTCAGGTAGACACTGCTGATCGATGCAGAAGGCCCAAAACATATTCGCTTTCGCGTAGGGAGCCAGGGATGGGCATCCCATCATTGGAAGGTTTACCCGAATCAGTTTTAAGGGCGATTATGCAGGCTTCGGCCTCAAGTAAGTCCCAACATGACATCGGATAAATCTCAATGACATGCCTATAGAGCCATAACTGCCTCGTCAAGTGAGTTGGCCATTAGTTTCGGCCTAAGCAGGGGCATGTTTGTTGCTAGTGCTCTTCCCAAATGTATCAGAACAGGAGTTGAATCTTTGTAACATGACAACAACATGGGAGAAATTTCCAAGTTAGCATTGAGTTCCAGATTACGGTTCAGATTTCACTACAGCTTAATACAGGAGAGATTTACAAGAGCAGGGACGATTGATAAACCTAAGATCGAGAAGTTCAAGATTAATGACTAATTAGAATAAAAATGGCAATGAATTCACCAACCTAATCATAAGACAAACAGCATACTAGACCTTTTAGGAGATGGTGCATGTAGCTGATCCAACATGACTCAAGGAAAAGTCTTCAACAGGCTCGCTTAGTGGTCTTCACAGCCAAATAATCTTGTTAGAGCGTTCATGGTATCCGCCTTTGTTCATGTACTCGAGGAATGTCATGCATACAAGAACGTTAAAGCTGATAATAGTGTCAATGTCATAGCTAGCAGGGGAAATTTAGGCCGTGAGCTCATATTGGGCAGCCATGGATAGATATCTGGTGGCGGCATGACACAGTTATCGCCATTGAAGTAAATTCTGCGAGGGAAAGCCCAACCCCTGTGAAATGTAAAGGTAGACTTGTCTTTCCGGAAGAGTAACTCCGATTGGACATTTCCAAGTGGTCCAGCTTGCATAAGCAGATCGTTGTAGAACTTGATTCCCCATAGCATGGCAGTATCATCTGCACAGTAAACAACCAACCAAACATGAAAGAAAAGTCACCACAGGCAGAAATACCTCCAGAAAACAAAACAGATAAATGAATACACTGAAGTATCGAACTATCCAAGACAAATCCCGATATTGGAAGAAAACACTTCTGCAAAATAGAAGACACGCGGCCAACGTTAAATAGACAATCTGCTTTAGGCAACCAAGACAAAAGTACAAGAAGTTATAAGCCTACATTATTTTCCGCCACACAAAAAAACGCAATTTTCATCATAATTTAGGACGGACAAATAAACTTACTTATATCCGAGTAAGGAGTTAAAGGTTCAGATTTGAAGCTGAAACTCTCGGTTAAGTTATCAAAGTTAGGATGTTGCACAACTAAGTTCCAATCTGAGTAGTTCATCCTGTAGTTGAAGTTTGTAATTGTAACCTTCACACGCCAATACTCCTTGTAGTTGGTTTTAATGTGCCAATGAATCCTTATTGGGCACATATGACTTGTGCATCGAACCAAAGGTGGCAAGTAACTGTCTTTGTTCGACTTTGATCCCGAAACAATTGATGCCAAATACGGAGAGTTGGGCCTAAGGAATAACAGAGGGAATTTATCTGTAAATCAGAGAAAAGAGCATGATTGGTAAACCAAACAGAAAAATGACATAGTATGAACTTACTCCACACAACTTCCTGGGTGAGTTATGTTGCTTTGGCAGCCACAGCTGCAAGTAGGGCAAGATACAACTGTATCGTTATAGAAGGATGAAAGTGAGACACAGCATGAGGGAGTTTTCTGGGACAGAAACTGGGAATACGTGCATGTAACATTCCAAGTCACTGTCAAAAGAGGAAGAGAAGAGACTCATAAGCTACAATTTCAGAAAGGCAAAACATTAACAAAGAAAGGTCCTCTCGTATAATTGTATATAAAGTAAATCCCTAATCTCATCATCCAAGGAAATCTGCTCTTGACGTATATCAAGTGTTGGTATTGTTATCAAAAATTAAAAACAAAATGGTCTTAGAACTACAGACTCCGACATCTACCAATGATTAGTCTCACCCGTAGATGAACACTAATCATGAAGTATAAATCACTTACTCAAAGCTTGAGTCTTTCTCCTCCCATCTTTGGTAATGAATTGACTTGGCTTAACAATGTTCCCTGGACCGCAGGTGTATCCAGGTCCAGGTGCCTGGAGAGTGAAGTTCCTCGGCACTTTAACAGTTTTGTTGGTGGTTCCTGATTGACCAACAGAAATCTGAAATGAACTGATCGAAGTAGCAGGATCTTGCACCCATGAACTCAGCACTCCTCCCCGACAACAGTTTGGAGATTGCTGGTTGTAAGGGGTTCCAGGCATCATATCGACAATGGTTGGTTTCTTCTTACAGGAATGTGGAATTTTGTCTTTGTATTTTGAGCAGTCTCCCTGCTCTGTTGCTTGGCTTCCCACAACATTCCAAATAACCTCCTTTTTCGCCCATGTCCATCCCAATTGCCATCCTGGTGCTTGAATGTGACGGTATTTTTGGAAATTGAACATAGTAACTGTGGCCTAGGAGTCCGAAGGATGAATAACAGTAAAGAAACAACATAAAACGTCTGCATGCTGGACAGTGGAAACTCAACAGCCGAACATACTCCCATTTGAAATACTGAAATCCATTTTCACATTAGCAAAGGACTGAACGCGGAAACAAGATGCAACTACAATTTTTGGAAGAAAAACGGATCTAAAGTTCAGCTTTATCTATGTTGTGGGTTCACATTTAACTCAAATACAGGACAATATGTACATGCATCTCGACACCACATAACAAAGGAGAAACAAAATCAGTTTAAAACATTTGTTTCTGTCATGCATATGATAAGTAGAAAATCTGTATAACCATTGCACAAATAAAGGTACTTACAGTATAACCATCGCCAGTCCAGGTTATGATATCCCACTTGATAGTAATATTTCCATACGGGTCAAGAGGATCGTAGGCTTCTGACAAAGATACAAACAAAAGATAGAGCTTAATTCCCGACCATTTTGCCAATTGCATAACAGTTCCAGTTCCAGAAACTGGTGTGAAACAGAATGACATTTATTAAACAAATTCATAAAACTCACAATACCGAATGAAATTCAAGTGACATCAGCAATATTAAGAAAAGAACCCTGCAAGTTTCTCCAATATTCATGATATCTCCGACTAAGGTGAAGACTATATTTAACGCAACCAAGTACATCAAATCAACCACAGGGCCAGAGCAACTAAAATGAAGCACAACAATGTGAACTCAGGGATCAACACTATCCAAAGACCCTAATATACGTATCTTGCAAACGTTTAATATTTTATCAGTTCATTACAGCCATTCTAGGTACCAGCTCTTTTAACACAGGGAGGCAGCATTCCACATTTTACGCTATCTCATAGTCCTACAAGCGCCAGTTTTTGGCATAACAAATTGATGGTTCACGGTTGCACCTCACATGGGGTGAATTTTTAGAGGTTTTTAGGAACAAGCTTCCAACTTGAAACACAAAAGAGTACAATACAAACCCTAAGCCCTTGAGAACTCTTCCTGTCTCACCCTCAGACCATCTTATCGATGTTTTAACCATCCCACTAATCGAATCAGCAGACGAGCCCCGGGGTATATCGCATTCTTGTACCTCCTCTAATAGATTGATGAGCAAACAATGTTGATTTGATGAGCAATGGTTTTTTTTTTGTTAGCATTGACATATAAATTGATGAACATAGTTTTCCAATGTTATTGCATGATATTTTATATATTTGATTTATAGTATGGAAGATTAATACATTAAAATATTAGCGGATGCTCAACAAATTAGGTCAATTGCTTATCGAAATGCCTTGGGGTTACGAAAACTCCATATACCTCCGGGGGTACGGTATAAGAATTGTAATCTCAGGAACTCTACAAGCGCAAACATAATTGTAGACCAAATTAAGGAAATTACACCAAACACGACCCACTCAATGAAAATAACTTCCTCTAGAAATTTAACATCAAAATGTCATGACCCTTAAATTCAGAGAAACTTGAGTACAAGTCAAGGAAGATTTTAGCTGCTGCCACTCGAAAAAACCCGATTTTTATATGAAACCTTACCAATCAAGAGAAACCGTAGTCTAATCCTACCTTCCTTCACCCTTCAACTTTTCATTTTGGCATCTAATTACATTTCTACTAGCATGCAAACACTGTACACAACAAAAAATAAAAATATCTCCTTTTTTTTAAAACATGCTCCCTCCGTTCTTTTGGATTGTTCTTTTGGATTGTAACGTCTAATTTGAATATACGAGAGAAATTTAAACCAGACGTCGACAGTCAAACATTGTCACGCAAATAAGGAACCAAATTAAACAGTCCAACATCATCAAATTAAAACAAATAATAATTTATTATAGCTAGAGTACATTGTAAAAAATGTCATAAAACAATCAGCTCAAATAGCTTAATTAACTAACATAAAATCAAAGTTACATACTTTAGATTACAACGAGGTACGGGAGTTCAAATGTACGCAACCTTTACGCTACGTTAAAAAAAAAAAATGACCCATAAGGCCATAATTAAGATTATGAAACAAAAAGTAAAAAAAAATTGAACAATGACTAACCTGTGGAAGAAGAGAGGAGGAAGAAGAAGAGGGCAACAAGGGTAAAAATGGTGGGCGACCCAACACCCATTTGGGCTGACCCGGAAACTCAATCGGATTTTTAGGAGAGAGAAAGAGAATGAGAATGTGAGTGTGAGACAGACAGGAAACACAACACACAGAATTTATGTGTTTGAAGTTCCAGTAAGTCTCACTGCCAAGTGTGCCAACTCAACTGGGATTAATTTGGAAAAGAAAAAAAAAGGATTAATGGGATGTTATAATTAATAATCATGCTTAATTAGTAACTTTGTAGTTTATTAGTTAATTTCATTAATATCATATACAGACAATATTATTGGAATCGGAATTAACTGTGTTACTGGAAAAGAATGGAGGCGTAGAAGATTGGTAGACGGGCTTTTTAAGGAATAAATGTTTGTCTCTTCGTAGATGGATATAATTATTTTTGTTATCATTATCGTTCTCGTTTTGTATGATGGCGATCTTACTGTAAGATTTGGGTAATAAACATGCACCATATGGACAAAGGCAAATAAGGTTATCAATTTATTAATGCAAATTGATAGAGGTCTATAGTTTACACACAATTAATTTGTATACAATGTAAAATTGAGCTAGTAGTAGTAAAATTGAAATCGGAATAGTAAAATTAATTGTAGTAAAAAATTCAGGTAGTAAAATTAATTGTGTGAGTAGTAAAATTTTGATAGTGTAGTAAAATTATTACGGATTGTAGACACTCAAAAGTGTCTACACTTTAGACCTCCAGCATTGTCCTTTATAAATTACTCAGTACTCATATTCGTTAGTGCGTGTCATATAGACTCATAGACAAGTAGTTCGTACTTCCCCATCGGTTTGACTTCAATTGATATATTCAAACGATATATAAAAAGTCTCGTGAAATAGGTGCAGAGAGTTAGAGACTAGAGAGTATGGGTTGTGTTCTAGCATATTGACTTCAAATACTGTACGAGCACATCTAGCCATACTCTGCGAGTGTGTTACGTTACATGTGAATGTGAGCAGAGAGTAGAGTCGATATTACGTTACACAAGTCCTGCAACCAAAATTGTGTAAATTCACGGGCGTGGTTGCGTACGAAATGGGAAGAAACCTGATATACGGGTGATTTATTTGGGCTATCAAGTTGCCATGTACAAGAGTGCAGGCCAACTTTTGAACTATGATGAAGCCCATACGAAGACACTTTATGGACCAATCATATGGTCATTGGGCTTGTTTGGTGCAATCAAAATTGCTCCTTTTCAAGTTCATTTCGTTAATTTTGCTCTTGCAAAACCGAAATTTTGCGAGGAGGGAAGGGGAATTAAGGCGGGAAACATAAATCGAACGCCGGAGTTTTGATAAAAAAAAAAATATAGTCGGAGTTGACACTAAGGTGAAAGTTTACTATTGAAAATGTTTCATAAGATGAAGAGGTTCCATCCTAAAATCAATTGGCAATAGGAGGAGTAACTCCTTAGTTTATATGGTAGACAAATCTCTTCTATTTTTCCAATGTGGGACACTCATATGTGGAGTATTTTGGGTGTCACTTCAACACTCCCCTCTCACATATGAGGTCCCTTTTAAGGGCAGACTGACTTACCGTAAAGCCAGCAGCATTTATGCACTGATTTTACAGTGGCCAAATTGTCGGCATTTTCGGCCCAGATTAATACATTGAGACCCAGGACTTTAACCATGCGCTCTGATACCATGTGAAAATAAGCGGTCCTGGGCTACACCCCTAAGGAGAAGAGAGAGTCCAATTGATAAGCCCAAGGAGATTCCATCTTAAAACCAATTGGCAATAGGAGGAGTAACTTCTTAGTTTATATGGTAGACAAATCTCTTCTGATAGACAAATCTCTTCTATTTTTCCAATGTGGGACACTCATATTTGGAGTATTTTGGGTGTCACTTCAACAATTACCCTTCTATTTTGTGATTTCTTTGAACAATTTTGCAAACCATATGGGTAATAATTCTGAAGTTATACTACTCCATTATTATGCATTGTTATGTAAGCTTCTTTACGTAACACATGCCGTGCCTGTTGTACTAACATCTGAACTTTTTTATTTATGTTGATAAAACGTATTACGGAGTATATTAAAGTGTAATTAGGGATGTGTGAAGATTCACACTCTTCTATGTTCACAGTAATTTAATTAACAGAACCTGTCATTTTTGCTATGGGAAAGGGGAACCAATATAAAACTCAATCTCCCAAATCTTCTTCACCAATCTTTTAAGTTTTACGTGGTTCTTTTGATTGGTTAGCTCTTCGTAATTTGTATTGCCTCCGTTTTAGTAATTTAATGTCTTGAAACTAGTTTATTCGAAAATCTCTAGAAATAAGTTGATATATCAAAAAGTGTACCGAAAAGACACAGCTCGTAGAAAATAGATCATATACCCTACAAATTTCATTCTTTTTAAACCATAAACTCGAACGATTAAAAGAAACGACACACAAATCTACGATAACATAAATATTAATCATACTTCCGCACACCAAATTTAATCCATTCTTTAACCATACAAACCAGTGAACCACGATCATACAAACAACTAGCATAATGTTATTCATCCTTGGTAGAACAACTAGAACACTCCTAAAACTGACATAACTGACACTTCTGCTCCCCCTACTTAAAACGACATAACATCACATAAACGACACTTCCCTAAAAAGCGACGAAAGTCAAATTCAAAGCGTGGGAAACACATTTCCTGCTAATAATAATAATGCGTAATATTTTTTTGACCAGTCCAAAGCTAGTGTTTGTGGCACTCGGTAGACTCGTAGGCAAAGGGCCCCACGGAGAAGAGAGAGAAAGCAGTGAGGTGTTTTGGTGGGCCCGTGTTGTGTGATAAGAGGTATGCTCCTGTTGATCCATTGTTGAGGTCCGTTGCATTGGAGCAGGGCCCACCATGCTTAGGCTTGTGAGCCAGGTATACTTTGCATTTGTGGGCCCCGTATGTTGTTATACTTCGTGGGGCCTGCAAGAAGTAGTATCCGTTCTTGTCTGTTGTCGCTATCTTCCTTATCAAGTATTTTGTGTTCCTGCACCTCATCACCACTCTTGCTCCTACACCCAAAAAATGATTAATCAAATTATAAAAATGATTAATTAATTTAATTAACTTTGGTAAAAAATATAGTGTAAAAGTTAATTACTCTAGGTAAATAATGTGGTACTACATGTTACATGTTACTCCCTATTAACTTATTACTACTAGGTTGTAACACTCGATCACAAATATTAAACGTATTAGATGTCGGTATCACTACGACATTTAAAATTTGACATCGGAGGCGTTTAGGGTGCTCGACAAGTCGAATGTTATGTTTACGTAAAAATGGTAATGTAACGTAGATATCACTAAACATATAGTAACGACGTAACGTCGATTGTTAATGAATAAAATGAAGTACGTAAAAGAGAAAAAAAGAGGAGAAGGAAACAAACCAGGGAGAGGGGAAGAACCCAAGAGGGTGTTAATGCCAGAGTAAGTGCAGTTCTTCTTGCAGTACACCATTCCTTCAACTGCCACAAACTTCCTCAGCACAGCTGGCGCCGGAGCTGGAGCTGCAGACGGCGGCTTCACTGTTGGCGGGTAAACCGGCTTGGTGGTTGGCGGCTTGACTGGTGGCTGAGTGGGTGGCACTGAAGGTGTGGGGTAAGTAGTAGTGGGAGGCTTAGGTACTACTGGTGAAGGAGTTACCGGCTTGGATGGTTGCGGCGGGGCGGCGGCGTAAGGAGATGGAGCTGGGGAGTGAGCGTGGTGGTGGTGGTGGCCGCCGCCAGAGTGGTGGTGGGAAGGTGAAGGAGCAGGAGCATGGGATGGAGGTTGTGTAGTGTAAGGGAGTGAGTGAGAGAAGAGGCTGAGCTCAGCATTGGAGGTAGCTATTGTTACTATAAATAGTAAGGTGAGTAAAAAGGCATGGGAAATGTTGCCCATTTTGGGAAAGGAGAGTGGAAGTGGAGAGTGAGAGTGTGATGAATAGTTTGAGTAAGTGTGTGTGGAGGAGTTGGAGTGGTGTGTGGTTAATATATAGGAGGGGAGTGAGACTGTGGGATTGGAAGGGGGGTGAATTTTGATGTTCAGTTAGATTTGTTTAACTAGGGTAGTAAAAAAAAATTAAAGGGAAAAGTTGAGTTACATTGAGACCAGAGGTAAAAAAAAAGTTGGGATGGGAAAATATGCATTGAGACTTGAGAGTACAGCCCTATCGTCCAATTCAAAAAAAAAAACGGAAAAAAAATATAATCGGGTAAAGTTTATTTAATTTACAGGTATACTCGAGTTAATGCTTTTCATTCGTAGTTCGGTAAGGTTATAAAGCATATTGCTAAAGGTCTACAGTGTAGACACAATTAATTTGTCTACAATGTAAAATTAAGTTAATAGTAGTAAAATTGAGATTGGAGTAGTAAAATTGAGATTGTGATGAAAAAATCATGCAGTAAAATTATTTGTGTGAGTAGTAAAATTTTGCTAGTGTAGTAAAATTAATGCTAATCGTAGACACCTTCAAGTGTCTACTCTGTAGACCTCTAGCATTGTCCGGTTATAAATATTTAGATTTCGAAATTGGTTTAGGTTATCACCCGCATCCATGAGAAGAAAAGATATTATCCAACATTATCATATGTTCAAGGAGGTCTTTATCTCAAAATAGATTGACATCGAAATAGTAATTTTTTGGTTGATAAAATTATCAATATATATCACACAAAACTCGTAACTTCATACGGACCGATTTCTTGTAACCTTGTATAATTATGAGTGAGAGTCACACGAGAACGGTCATCATCATTTTGTTTTCCTTTTTTCCTACGTGCAATGCTCGACTCATCGAAACAGTTTAATTTGTAGTGTTTTATTTTGTTTCATATATTAATATTCTTTCAATACGTGACATCACGTATACGCAATAGAAGATCTTTTAACAATTTGGCTATTTAATTTACATGAATGGGGCTGAAGTGTGATTTGATAATATAAAGGGCAGTCATGCAATATCGCTTTCATTGTTTTGAGATTTTCTTACCGTTAATTTCCTCTTGTGGAAACACAACAGCACTCCCTCTATAAACTTTGATCAGAGCTACTGATGTCGTAGGGTCTCCTCTGTGATTTTGGAAAGGCTACAGAAGTCTAAGGCTCTGGAGATGACTAGCTGTTTGAATAGCAGATAGTTGTTCAATTAGCAGGTAGCTGTTTTAGTAGCAGGTAGCAGGTAGCTGTTTGCTCCAAAAGTAGCAGTTGATGTAGACGTGTTCGGCAAAAGTAGCTGTTGAGTTATTAAAAGGAGTTAAGTATCAAATTGGTCCCCGAACTTTGCCTTGAGGGTGAAATTGGGGACCCGTAACTTTTTTTGTAAAAATTGGGGACTCACCCAATTTTCCATCCAATTGCTAACCCCGTTAGCCCTCCTCTATGGCTCTTTCTCTCCCTTCTCTCCTCTTTCTTCCACCTTCATCCCTTCTCTACACAAGATTTTTTTGTCACTCCTCCATTTTTATCCCTTCAACACTTCTTTACACAAGCATTTTGCAGCAAAAACCCTAAACAAACCCAGCTTCAACTTCACTCAACTAAAAAAAACACCAAATTCCCAAAACAAAATCTGAAATCTCCCAAATAATCAATCAATCAAGCCAGGAAAACTCGCTCGCATCAATTCAAACCCAGAAATCATCACAATTTATTCCACCCTTTTGCATAGTGTGGAATAAAAGAGGGTTGGCCCGTGTAGATGATCAATTCGATCAAACCCAGAAATCGAAGTAGATGATTCTGTTGACGACGGGACGATGCCAGCGTCTCTACATCCTCTTTCTCCAGCACGCGTATGATTCCGACACCGTTACGGCGTCGTCGCAAACTTTAATGTGGCAGCGGAAGTAATGGATTTTCTGGGTTTGGTTTTAGAATTAATTTTAAAAACGATGGGTTTGTTGTAATTCGATCTATATTTGTAGATATTTTATGGATTATACGTTTAGGATTTGGGTGAATTATGGGTTTCATTGCTAGGATTTGGATAATTTATGGATTGTTGTATTTTTTGGGAAAAGGACATGAATTTTTTTGGGTAATTTCAGGGTTAAATTTGTAGGATTTGGGGAAGATGATATGAAAGAGAAGAAAGAGGGAAATGAGTTAACTGATGTTAACAATTGGATGGAAAATTGGGGTGAGTCCCCATTTTTTACAAAAAAAGTTACGGGTCCCCAATTTCACCCTCAAGGCTAAGTTCGGGGACTAATTTGATACTTAACTCTATTAAAAGACATGGATTTATGTTGTCTTTAATAGCATTTTGTGTAAAATGATACTTTGGAAAACATTTCCCAAATGCTACCTAAAATGCTAAATACTACTTCAAATGCTAGTTGTAAAATATTTGCCAAATATGTAAAGTAGCATTTTCAAAATGCTACATGCTACTTGCTAGTGTGTTGCCGAACAGAGCGTAAGACTTACTCCAAAAGCTTAGCCAACGGTAACAAAATATTCGTACTCTAGTCTAGTAGGACTTCGATCGGTTTATCTTTTTACCACTGTACCAGTACTTGAATTGCGTAGGCATTTTTCTCCCAAACATTTCATTTAATTTCTTTCTCGCCAATTTTTTTGCGTAATTAGACAATTTTTGTAGTAGAAGCTTCGTAGGAATAAATTTACATGTTCTTCTGTTTGATGAGTGAAAACTGGTTAATTGGAAAGATACGTGGTCAAGATAATCTAATTAAGTGTACTTTGTAACATGACCATTTATTATACCAAAGGTTTTGTTATTGATTTGTTTAAGCAATTTTGCTTGTACGTGGAGTATAAATTTAATAACAGTTTTTCTAATATGTGTCCATAGGTTACATGATAAAACACAAAGTGATATTCTCCTAAATTAATCAATTAGATTCTATAATTAGTTTTTTCAAGTGAGAATATCACTTAATTAAGATATGAATTGGAGTTTTATCATAGAGCACACGTTAGATTAATCCTTTTCATAAAATGGTATAAGTACATGAGATTATACGAGTTTTACGTTTGAAAAATAAAACTCCAATCTCTCCTGAATTATATAAGGGTCAATTATAGCATCATCAAATATTTCTTTAGTTTCACAAGCCAACACTTAACCCATACGCAATTTATCAATACAAATAATAGTATTATCAGTCCATGTAATTAATCAATTCAAGCTCACTAGGCAACTTCTAATGTCATCAAATATATATCACTGGTATATATAGGCTTTTAAGTGGCATCCGAACAACTACTAAATGTTATTTTTCCTAGTATATTTGCGAGATTGTTATCCCTATATATATGGCTACCAGCTACTGTATCTCAGTATGAATCTTCTATCCCGTTGCATGCTTGTTCGTATTAATGATTTTCCTCTTAATAAATGAAGGAAGGACAAAAAAAGCGAGCTCTCAAGATTTGCTTATGAAATGGAGAGAAGTACATGGGCCGAGCCGGATTCGATGGCCAATGTCTGGATCCTAAACTAAGCATATGGGACGTCTACTAACAATTAATGAGAGCTTTAATTTTTATGTGGAAACTGGAAAGTTCAGGCATAACAATTGATTCGATGTCAGAAATTTTAAAGACCATGAATCATGATACTGAGGTCGATGAGTCTTAAAGTTCACGTCTTTAAGAAAAGCATTCATACATTTTTTATGAGTACGACAAATTTTTTTTTTGTGTGTGTTAAACATCCGGTCACTTGACTAATGTTCTAACATCCTAGATTGATACGGGTAGCGTATTTGTGGTGGCGGACAGTGGACTGGTGGGCGAGTCTACTTATGGATTATTTTGCATATGGCAAGATAGAACTCGAGATGTGCTTAATTAGATTGATTACAAGTATTTGCCACTTTGTTTGAGCTCTCATTGTGCTAAATGTGCCGGAAAAATTGCTTCAAGTCTTTTCTTCCTCGTTTCAATCCCATCCGTTTGTCTCACGTAGTCACGTACATATGGGTAACTAGAACTAGAGTCGGCCCAAAATTGGCAAAATCATCGAAGTCCAAAACCTCAGTGTGGGCTAACTGCCAATGTTCGGGCCTTTTGAGCTGAGTTTTGGTCTTTCAATCATTGGATTGGTGAAGTTTCAAGTTTGTAATTTGTAGAACTATTTCAATACCCAATGACTCAATGTAAATCTGATTGCCATTGTGCACTAGAATAATTGGATCATCTGTAGAATCCACAATGCTACCTCATCTATTTTATTAGATTCTTTGTATTCGATCTGAAAAAGATTTCAAATCAAATGCAAAAAACTAATGAAATGGAAAGAGTATATGGAATGAACATTGCTCAAGTAGAGGAGAATTGCGAGCTAGTGTTGAATTGCAGGGCCAACAAATCTCGAGGATGACATTGTCCCCCATTAACATCTATCCTATTATGTAGGTGTCGTGTTCGCCTACAGATAAATGTTTACGAATGCCTGGTTATTATCATTGGTTACTGTCACCGTGGACCCATATCAGCCCCTTCGTAAAACACTACCTCACTAGTCCGGTGAATTTCCATCCTAAATCCAATTGACAATATGAGAATTGACCCACCACCTTATAAATTACAGAGTAATTTTCAATTTTTTCTTTTCTCCAATATGAAATATTTCTCGCATTTCACATGTAGCTCGTTGTCACTGTTGTTGCTCCAAGAGTTACGATAAAAAAAAAAAAGAGGCTGAATTATTTCGCTCCAACGTACGCCTGACGCAAGCCGGCTTACACAAGCAAAAGTGTTTTGTCCAATACTGTAGCATGTCTCATTATCAAAATGACAAATTGTACCAAAGAAGTCAAGAAGACATGCATCAACAAATTAAAGTTATAAAAATGGACGGGTAGAATGGGATCGGATTTGAGCCAAGAGGCCCTACTGCCCAAGACACATGCACGAGTGCTTCATGAGTCGGATATATCATACATTCGTACGAGTGCTCCGTAACTTTTTCAATCGATTCATTGAGTTTTTCCCAACTTTTTTGCCCTTAATAAGTTCCAGTATTCTGATTTTTCTTTTTATGAAATTGAGCTGAATGAAACCTACGCCACAACCAAATCCGTCTTTCTTAACGTTCAATGACACGTATCACCAAGGTAAACACAATTGTACACTTTTAATTCTTTGAAAAAATAGAATAAATTAAAATCTAGAGCCTTAGGAAGGCATTTGGTATTTTGGCTCACCCGCCCTAATCGACGTCTCTGTGTTTCTAATTAAGTACTTAGCAAGTACAGTATGTTGGGATTAATGTTCCATCCCAAGTGCATTGTTCACATTGAATGATGTGATTCAATGGACATTCTTAATGGTGATTTAATAATGACTGTTTCTTTGAGGTGCATGCCTTGGAGGTGTGGAAACTTAATGGGTGATTTAAGTTGTATTAATTTCAAGGTTCAATGCATCTTCAAAGTTGGTTTGCTATATAAAGGAATGGTGTTCCTTTGGCCAAAAACACACACACACTCATACTCACACACATACACAAGGATAATTGTGGGAGTGGTATCATAAGAGGGAAAAATACTAGGAGTGTTAAACACATTTAGTGTGGGACAATTTTGGAGGGTTAAACAGTTGACTCCAAAATTGGACAATCTTAGAGGGTTAAATAGTTGACTCTAAAATTGGCTGGTATTTATCTTGTGAGGGTTCTAAGTTGGTGTGTAACTTAGGACGTCAGTCTTTGTACTGGTGCTATTTTATAGTGGAATATCAGTCGTTTGGCTGGTGGGTTTACCTCTGGATTTGGAGGGTTTTCCCTGGGTTAAGTCTCTAAATATCTTGTCTCATTGTATTATTGCTTGCGGTTGTTTTTACTTTTACGATTACTTATCGATTGGTGCTTCCGTTGCGCGGGGAGATTGGCGTTAATTTCCCAACACAGTATATGATGCATGTGCTGATCGCTTATGATTATGAGGTCATCATGGCCCAAAATTCAGACGCTTAAAAGTAAAAGGGTTCTACGTACAAGTGATAATTTATGAGAAAAGAACTAAAAGTTAAGTTTTTACTAGAAAACTAATAAATAATTGGCTGAGTTAACAAAAGATATGAACTACTTATCTAGAATTTTGGTTTCGAGCGAGCTACAAGGAGAACTTCATCAATATCTCCCCTACATTCAGTCCTGCCTGACTTGAATTCAAACTGAATCGTATAATCCAAATGAGATAAAGTTCAATCAAAGGGCGACGAACTTATTTAACCTTTCACTTATCTGCGCAACACTAACACCTTCTCCAATCTAAAAACAAAAACAAGCAAGAAAATAGTAATTAATGCAAAATATTGATCATCATATACATAAGCACTATATATAATGCTCCTAGCTACATACTTTCCTTTGAAAATGATGAAAGTTAATTAGCTAATTACTGAAACATTTCAAATTAATTAATTACCTGTGCATGGATGTTGTGAAAGATGAAGTTATCATCAACAGAATAAGTTGCATTAAGAACCTCAGCATGTTCTTCATGGAGAATACGTATAGCTTCAATGAAAACAAAATGACAGTCCAATCCAGTGACCAAGATCACCTCCAGTGCACCACCATTGTTGTTTTCATGTAACTCGATTCGCACCGGCGATTTTAGCATGCCATTGTTGTTATTATTATTACTACGTGATGATGATTCAGGAACGCCACCTATAACTATCGTTTCCTTCATTTTCTTCAAATTCTCAACATCTTCTTGTAACTTCTTTATGTAGTTTGTTGCTTGGTCTATGTGATCCGGTAATGACATATGCCCCTATGAACATTTTCATAATTAATTAAGTCACTCCAACAATAACAACAATGACATTATCGACCGATCTATATACGAAGTATATAAATCTCGTAGCTTTCTCAAAAAATACATGCCATATAAAATTTTGTACATGAAAAGCATCATTAATTAATTGTACCCCTTAACAGCACGTCAACAAATTAAACCCTAGCACCATGCCTTGGTGTCAAAATGATTTGCGCTGCCATAAATTTCAATTTTACTACTACTAACTCAATTTTACATTGTAAACAAATTACATCTAACTAACAATTTGCAACATTAAACTAGAAAACATTATCAGAAACAACAACTAACATATAATAAAGAGTCGAAAGCTAAGCTAGCGCAGAACCTTTGAAGATGAAGAAGAATCGTGAGGGACAAGAGAGTTGAGTTGAGAGTAAAGATCTTTGAGTTGGTTTCTTCTATTTTTCTCTATAGTTTTCCTATCCATTTTGGTGGAAGACTTGGAAGAGTAGTTGACTTCCATGACTATACTAAGAACTAATAACTGTCTGAAATTTATTTATGGAGGAGTTTCGAATAGTGTATGAATAAAAAGCATAGGTTGTAATGATATAATCATATGGGAGAGTTGGTACAAATTTATACAAGCCACTCTTTCAAATCGCTATCTAAGCTATGGGGCCAAGCCAAAGACGTGGCCCTAATGTTATTGGCTAGTTTAGATGTGGGTGAAACTAATTAAGTGCAATTGTTGTGATCAGAAGATTCAGAACCAAATAATATTGGCCTCTTCACTTTTTTTATCTTTTGGGAACATTTGAGATTTAACCCATCATTTGTTAAATAATGATGAGTTTTGTTGTTTTGCATATGGTACACTAATTAAAAATACGGAAAATTCACTTGATACCCTCGAACTTTGACTGATTACACATGATACCCAACTTAGCAAGTTTGTGCACATGGTACCCTTAATTCTGGTTTAATTTGCCAACATGAACTACTATTGTTGATGGTTCACGACATCATCAAAAGACAACTGAGTGGGACCAAGTTTAATGAGTACATCCTCCTACTCATTATGATTTCCCCATTTTGAAAACTATTTTTGATTAGTCATCTTCAGAGCTACTTCTAAACCAAATGAAATACTCGTTTACATTAAACTCAAATAAGATTGGTAGAATGCACCGCAGAATATAATATGTACTAATTTTTTCAACAAGTGAACGATTCATTTGGCCTAAAAATAGCTCCGAACATGACTATTCAAATAGACAAATTACAAAATTAGATAGATATGTTCCGACGGGTAGTAGTATATATACGACCGACGGAAATGTTTATCGTCAATTACAAATGACAAATTACTAAATTAGATAGATATCTTCCACTAATTCGTATTTATTTAGTATTTCCAGGATCAAATAGAATAGTTCCACAGAATTTTGGAGTACTTCATCTAAATTACTTACACGACGACATACATGTCACTCTTTTAATTTGAGCTTCAACAATTTAAAAAAAAGAACCCGATTAATTTCCAAAAAAAAAAACAATTGTAAAGAAAGAAACGACATACATTTCATATACACGAAGACATAACAATGGTTCAAGCTTTTTCACTCGCATACACACAAATGTATATACGACATATATATAAGCCGAATATGAAACTATAAAGGATGATTATTCTAGGAGTCTATACGTAGACAATAACAAATTTTCTATAGCATAATCAAGTATGGTAGATTAAAGAGGCGTGCTGTAAAAAAATATGGTTGTGTAATAAATTTAACGTATTTGCAGTATATTTATGACATTGGTAGTAAAATCAACGATGTTCCAAAATCTATCAACACTGTCTCTCTTTCCCTATAATCCATCATTTGTCAAATTATACAACAAAATTTACCGCACCTGCCCTTTAATTATTTTTACTACAAATTAGTCATAGACACTTTTTTCACTTGTCTACATATAAACTCCTAGTATTTTCGAACTATAAATGGTTGAAAGATGGTTCCTTTGTGACAAACTTAAAAATGCAATGATATAAATCAAACGAACACTACTAATGATAGCGTATGTTTAGGCCATAGATTAATGGAGTAACATATTACATATACACGTATTTGTGGTCTTGTGGACTTAGATTAGTCAAAGCGGATCTCATTAATTAACTTTCTCCGTCCACAAACGTGACGCACGACATTTTAGTTTTCTTCCCGACGTTTGTTTTAATTTTGTTGGGCAACTTTTTGGATTTTTTCTTCTTCTTCTTCTTCTTCTTGTTTTCAGCTTTGATCTTTCTTCGAACACAATACTGCCATTTATCTCATTTTGTCCATTTCAGACTTCACTTTTTTTTTTTGGCTACGACGTTATAAAGATTTAGTTATTTTTAAAGTAAAGGGCTAATTAATATCAAGTATAAGAGAATTAGGCTATCCACTATTCGTCTATTCGTATACATGTTACCATTACACTAACACTTTTTTTTTGTTAGTATGTAATGCCAATTAAAGGCTTTGCTTTGGTAAAACACAATAGTAATTTCGTAACTTTGTCTCACATTAAAGGATTAGAAAACTTTAATTGTTGGGTGTGTGTGTATATATATATATATATATATATATATATATATATATATATATATATATATATATATATATATATATATATGTGAGTTTTCTTATGCGAGTACTCCGTATGTTTTAGCTCTATTTGGAGTGACGGTAAGCTATTCAGGATGCCCTTTCATGCGCATCACTATCGTGTTTATAGGGGTACGGTGAGTTTTCTATCTGATGACTACTAGCGCTCAGAATCCAATCTCCTTTGTAGCATATGTACGATGGCATATCAATAGGGGCATATAGGTTAATTACATACGTACATCCGATCCTCTCTATCTCGTTATAATTTTATAAACATACAGTACATAAACTTTGATTGAGGCATTAATTAAGCCTGGTAATGAAGTTGATATAGACATAGAAGTGATAGAACAAAAGTACAAAACTTCATAACTTGAATCCTAAGCTTGATCATGTGTATGTGTAATATATAGTTCACTATAAATGTGTTATTTTATATATGTATATAATTGAACACCAAGGATTACATAATCATACATGTATATAGTTGGCCACCTCACACCTGATCAAGATTGTTAGATGGACCAACAAAACGTGAAATAAAAACAATAAACAAGAGGAACATCAAGTTGCTCTTGCTCAAAAACATTAGATCATACAAATTTAAGAGATTACTACATGCATATATAAACTAGGGAGGCCTTATCCGTAGTTGCGTATATAGTTAGGAAATTTCAGAACTTGCTGATGGATCTGTTCACAGACAGTGCATGCTCAAAGAGCAAACCTCTGCAACCTCTCAGTGATCCTTGCAACTGCGTCGCTCCCCCCAGCCTACGACAATAACAACAAAGTATTAGTCTCGATCAAAACCTCCTACTGTATTAGATACGTGTGGTAACTTTTTCTAAAAGTTGTGTTTAAATCTACAAAAGCTCAATTCATTAGTACGTCCATCTAAGCTCGAAACCTTTTATTTTTTAAAATTTAAATTTAGGTCTTCATTTACATTTTTAAGCCCCCGTCTACGGCAACAACATAGGACTGTCTTATTCAAATATTTATCCGAATTTGCGCATGTTTCACAAAAGTGTATACAATGTATATATGTATATATACCTGAGCATGAATGGTGTGAAAGACGGTGCTTTCAACAACAGAATAGTTAGCATCAATGACCTCAGCATTCTCCTCATTCAAAATGCGCATGGCTTCAGTGAACACAAACTGACACTCCAACCCAGTTATGAGGATGATCTCTAGAGTTCCATGTGATTCATTAATCTGAACTTGGACTGGCGAATTTGACAGCCCAGTTCTGCTGCCGCGAGATCCACCAGCTGAACCACCACCGCGCAAGCTGTCTCGCTGCTGCCTTAGGTTCTCCACATTCCCTTGCAGCTGAGTTATGTAGTTTGTTGCTCCATCTATCTGATCAGGCAATGGCATAGCATCCTGCAATTTAGTTATTAACATCACCCTATTAGATTTCCGCAAAATAACACGTAAACCTTAAGCTTCTTGATAAATTAGATACCATATGTATGTGATTCTCTCTAGAAATTGTGGAGAGAAAACCCTAGAACAAAAACAGGCTTCTAAAACCCTAAATCCGCCAACTTAATTACCTTTTAATCACTTCGATCCCTAGGATAGTTGAGTCTTCGGTTTGAATTTCCCACTCATATTAAAACCAAATGCTAACAATGATGGAGGAAATAATTTGTTCTGAGCTAGAAATGTCGTCGAGGGAAATAACCATCATTGAAGCCAAACTATTCTTAGGATTGTAGTAATATAAGCTTGTATATGAATTCATGCATAGCTTAAAGTTAAAACCCTAGATCCACCAAATTTTACATACAATATAAGAGTTTGCAAAGAAAATTCTATGTAGGGACTATATATATGTAGGTGTAGAAAATGATATGATGATCAGAATTCTATATATATACGTACTTTGGGTTAAAAAAATTCATGAAAAAATATATACGTCAACTACTATTGAAGATTTGAAGTACTCCGGATATACTGTATGCGTAATAGCAATATGTATCAATCATATATAGAACAAACAATTAAAAGATGTTCAGTAATTCGGCTGATAATTAAAATAGTTTTCTCAGTGACAATATATATCCACGGTTAGGGTTTCAAAACCCGACATAGATAACCCTAGTGATGACTCTTTCTAAATTAAGTGTAATTCGTTAATTAGATACTTCGTGATCATAACCAGACGTTTGTAACCCTCGGCCTCAACATAGATATTGCCTAATTAACAGCTCCTCTTTAAACCAACATAATACTCCGTATAATATAAACAAATAACGACACAACAATTTCGACTATAATTATTAACGAAATATATTAAGGAAATATATACCCTTGAGCATGAGCCATCACCAGGAACAAGAGAGTTGAGCTGAGAGTAAAGGTTTTTCATTTGGTTTCTCCTGTTTTTCTCAACAGTCTTCCTATCTTTCCTAGAGGAAGAACCCTTGTCCATGTTCCTAAGAAATGTAGGGCAAATTAAACTTAATTCTTTTGGTATGACTAATAAGCTGACTTGTGCCCTAAAGTGATTTTTGTGCTGTTTACTAATGATTTATGTCAGTCACTTGGATAGGATATTTATAGGACAATGCAAGTGAATGAGGGAATAATTTGAAGGGTGCAAAAGTTGCAGAAATTTGTGGCAAAGCAAACAAAGGTTTCATGTGTGGGCCGAATCATGCCATATATCACTATCCGGGCATCTTTTTGTGTATGGAATGAGCCGTAACGATAAATTTGATGTTATAATTAGCAGACATCGAATTTAGGTTATGATTCGTAAATAATAACATACTTTAATAACTGTATTAGCCAATCGGCCGTAGTAGGTTACGTATCGATCAGATGCCGATTATGGAAGATGACAAGAGCCGATTCACATATAACTCCTAACTAGATTATGAACTTCTACGTGCATGATTATATGATATAACACGAGGATGCATGTAAACTGATGAATTCACATAGTATGATGATAGAAATACACTTTACAAATATAGAAGGGACATGTGGGAACATTAGCAAGACTCATTAAATAATGGAAGTGAAGAAGACACCATATATGCATACGTGGGTGGGTAATGTCCTTTTCCAATCCGTATATCTTTCGTTTGAATTTCACACTTGGATTATCGGATCGATTGATGGATGGTCATGCACTTTAATTATAGACTAAACTGTTGGGGTCATTGGGATGCCGTTGGATGTAAGACGAAATTATATTTACACACACAAAGAAACAAACTAAAAGAAGGCATGTATAACTACGTCATCATTTATGCCTCTCAAAGAAGATATTTTATAGAGCCCGTAAGACTATTGACATTCTAATTGAGTCGTACAGCCGTATGTACTTGAAATTAGTGATAGATGAGCAAGTGAAAGAACATTAGTGTAGAGAGCCGCGAGACTTATCTAGAGTATCAATAGTTGTGACTTTCACGAAAATATTACAGCTTAACGACTTCCATAAATATAAGACATGTTTCTATTAGACTAGACAGTTATATACACCATCCAGGTAACTAAATTAATATCTAACATAGATCATTAGATCTAAGGTATACGCAGTGCAATATTTGATTGGATCTCAACCATGAGTTCATTTTTTTTATTTGGCTACGAATTATAAAGTTATACGGGTAGTTTAATTTTTACATATATAGTTTGATTGTTTTTACTACTATGAGATAACATTTTGGTATGATATTAATTCTAGACCGTATTACATGTGATTGTAGTTCACAACTTTGATTTATAAAGTAATCTGTTTCCAAATGGTAATCATGCATATACTGTATATACTAAGGTAAAGTCTCGTAAGAGATCGACGGTCTCACAATAAATTTTTGTGAAACCACTTCAATTGGTTAAAAAATGAACAACTGAACAGTTTAACATTATTTGCGACCATTGTATAGTTGGTAGGAATGATTTTAGTTTATAATTAACTGCATTTGTTGTGATTTAAATCAGTCACTAAAAGAACTATAATGATTACTAAAATCGTAAAAACAATCACTGTATAAACCTATAAGATGGTCTCACAATAAACAATCAACAAAAGCGCAAAAGAGAAATTAAGTTACTGCATAAACCCCCTGTACATGATAATTCAACAACGTAACCCCAACTTATTATAAGACCGTCTTATACAGAATTTACTGTTAAATTAAATACCAAAAACACATCCAAAGGTTTAATAAATTATAAACCAAAAAATGAATGGGTCGATTGCGTTCCAATCGCGTTCTAGTTTCTCCGTCCACAAATGTGTCGCACGCAATACAAGAATTATTATCTGCAACTTGGTTATAAAAGAGTTGATTTCATGTTACGATTTTGTGTCCTACACACAATATATATCTTTCAGACATAATAGTGACAATTTTTATCCATTTCAGACCTTAATTTTTTTGTGAATGTTCCATAGATTCTCATTTTTCCCATTTTTGTCCAATTGATTCGGTCTAATACTAACCTTCTACATCTGCCTTGAAACATTTAAACATCTTAGGCCCGTGTAGGGTCATAATTGGTCCTTCTTATTTTATTGTTATACTTCATTAATTTTTATAGAATTGCGAACATTTCGACATATTACATTCAGTAATTCACCAATTAATAATCAAATTTTTTAAATTAATAACGATTTGTATTTTTATTGGATGGTTTCATATAATCCGCAAGTTGCATGTCCTTCCCGTTTCAATCTCGAAAAAATAAATAAATGAAATTTAATATATATTACGAGATACCATTAGCTAGCCAATTATTTGACTCCTATATGGCCGGATCTCTAAATAAGGCTTGTTCGATAAACTACATTTCTCTGATTTGATTTGAATTGAATTAAACTTTGATTTGATTTGATCTGAACTGTATTTATTGACAAATTAACTGTACTTAGACTAATTATGTTCTGTTTGATAGGACTGCATTTTTTTGTTCTAATTTGTTCTCATTTGAATGCAGCTGAACTAATCTGGTCTGATTTGAATGTCTGAACTAATTTGGTTAAAAAGTTAGTTGAATTTCGATGAATTTACATAAAAAAAAATGAACTAAATTCATTGAACGTTATCTCAACAATTTTGAACTGATCTGATCCAGATGCATACAAATCAGATTAAATCAGATCGTATTTATTCAAAATAAATCAAATCAAATCAAATCAGAATTGTCCAAATAATGATCAATGAGTTTAGTCCATTTCTTGATATTAATTAGTCGAAAATTAGTTAGGTTTTCAACAAATTCCTATCAGATCAGCTCATTTCAGAGTTATTCAGATCAAATCAGATAGTCTTATCAAACAGAACCTAAGTCAAAGTTTTATTTGTAGCTTATTAGTTATGTTATTCTAAGAAGATCCAATTGTTGAATAAGTTCCTATATACGTAATTTATATGTCCTTCTGAAAGTAACTTGTAAGAGTAGTGCTTGATTTCCGTGTCACTTAGTCCAAATATTTGGGGATCAATTTTTAAAATTATACGGTGTAATGTGTATATACACACCCTGTGTTGCTCTCATGTGAGACGGTCTCACAATGAGACTTTGAGCAATCGGTGAAAACACAAATCACTCCCATAGGTATATAATTATTCGCTGAGTCGAAATCAGGGAACAAGAAACACGAGGGGAAACAAGTAGGCGAAGTAAGCAGTTTAGTGAGTAGTATGAACAACAGCAGAAAAGCAAATCAGAAAGCTTATTAAAGGGAGTTTGTATCCAAAAAGGGATCAGTCAGGTAAACCAGACAACAGTAGTCAAGGACTAGTCTTTAGGAGGTCTCAAACTGCTTCAATATTCATCGACGACTAATCAGAACTGAAGTAACCTACTCCTATTCGATATATATTCACACTTGACTTAAGATACCTGTGACATGAATTATAGGATATATATTCACACTTGACTTAAGATACCTGTGACAACATAATTCATGTGCTACACGATTATGTTACTTTGGTCTTCCTAGTATATTATTTTGCCTATCATTTTTGGACGGAGAACACCATTCACCATTCACCAACGTATCAATATTCCACATTATTATCCTTCACTCGTTCATATACACAATAGTTTAGATTCTTTACGTTTGATTTAAAATACCCTCTTACATTTTCAAATCGAACTCACACATTAATTTAAGTCAATTGTGGATGATCATCACAATTTATGTTTCATTTTGTCACACAAATTTGTACCCATTTTGTTTAGGTGTATTATCCATATAACTAAAGTAAATCGTACAAATAATTGAAAGGCAATATTCAAATGTCTCCATAAGAACTAATGTACCTTGGACTATCCCCTAATTTTATTTGTTGATGTTTCGACAAGGAAAAATTAGTCTTATTTGGCATCATTGTTTATTTACATACTCGTACTAAAATTTCTTTTCGAGTATTTTTTATATCAATCTGGTATCTTGCTACATTTTTATATACCAATTTTGTTATTTGACTTACATAAAACTTTGCAATAGGACTACTTTAAGTTCATCACGCGCGCACACACCAAAAAAAAAAAAAAAAAAAAAAAAAAAAAAGAAACCGATATTGGGTTAATACTGGTGGGCTTTCAGTCTTTCACTATGGGACCAAGTGAGATACAAAGAGTTGTAAAGCCTACACAGAAAAGTGGTCAAGCCTAGCCAATCAGTTGGACAAAGGGTGTGTTTGGCCAAGCTTCTGAACTGTTTCTGGGTCCTAGAAACTGAAAACTGGCCAAACACCCAAAACTGAGAAACTGTTTCTGGTTTCTGAGAAGCACTTCTAGTGTAAATTTGTTCTTCAGAAGTTTGGAGCTTCTCCTCCAGAAACTTTTTCTGAGAAGTAGTTCTGCAGAAGTTGGAGCTTGGCCAAACAGCCCAAGGCCTGATACAAAAAGGTGGTCAAGTCGTCAAGCCATCGATTGGACCAAGCTTGATACAGAAAGTTGGTCAACCCTAACCATCGGTTGGACCGAGACCAATACAAGAAAGGTGGTCAAGCTTAGATATCAGTTGGACCAAGTCTGACACAGAAAGGTGGTCAACCATAGCCATCGATTGAGCCAAGCCCGATACTAAAGGTTGGTCAGGTCTAGCCATGTATTGGATAATACCCGAACCAACAAAGAGTCGATCAAGCTTAGTCATGGATTGGATCTTGCCTGATACAACAAAAAGACGGTTAAGTTTGGCCATCAGTTGGACCACACTCAATACGGTAAGTTGGTCAGCCCTAGCCATCGGTTGAACAAAGCTCGATATAGAAAGTTGGTCAAGCCTAGCCTTAGATTGGATCAAACCCGATACAGAAACTTGGTCAAGATCGGCCATTGGTTGGACCAAGCCCAATACTGAAGTTGGCCATGCCTAGCCATCAACATTGACCAAGCCCCAAAGATTCAAAGAAAGCTGGTCAAGCCTAGATATTGGTTGGACTGTTGGACCAAGGCCAATACAGAAAGTGGGTCAAACCTAACCATCAGTTGGACCAAGGCTGTCAAAGAAAAGTGGTCAGGATTTGCCATCGGGCCACTTGACCACCTCTAAAGTTCACTAAACTACACCAACCTATGGTAAAACCTTCGATTTCACAAAACTACAATCTCATTACCCATGTAGCAGGTGTAGCTTCTGCCTAAAGGTGCTACAGAAAATGCACATTTTGCCAATAATGTCTCCAAAAGTCTGTAAAGAAGAAGCATTTAAACGAGTTTCTCGCTTCCCATATACTCCAGTAAAAAACGGTCAATTCTATAACTTTCACAACAATATCCCATCTGCCCAAACCTAGAAATGTGACTATCAAATGGCCAGACAATGATCAAGAATGCAATCACAGCACCAAACCCAACTTTCCGGGCCAGAAGAATGCCTACTGTTATTGATTCTACAGTCTACACTCTACACAGCCAATATGCAAAGATTGCAATCAGATGAGTATAACAGCTATGCTCAGGTTAGAAGATTCTCATGTTACAGAGGTGGAAACTGCAACTGTAAAAGTGAACTGCTAACTTCTACTAGTATAACATTTGCTCAGTAAACGAAAATGATGCAATAACAGATAACAGACTATCCATCAGACCAGTAGCTTTAAGAAGTAGCAGATGGTATAGTGACACAATCTTATCTAAGACGGTGTCTTGACTGAATGACAGGCTCAGCAAATAGCAAATTCTTTTCTTGATAAATAGAACTCCTAAAAGCAAAGGGACTCACCTGATTCTGTCTAACAACAAATCAAATCCTCCAATGCCAGGCAAAGAGATGGCTGTTTGCTCATTAGGAGTTGTCGCTTGGTAAAAATTGTCCTCCCAGGATTTCACAGTGCCAAACATTGCAATCAAGTCACAAAAGCATGACACTTAGTTGTAGCCGAAACCAATGACACCATAAACTACGGCGTTAATAATCCAATCAACACATAGTTGTGCAATAGCATAGAAGCAGACAAGCAGTTCTCATGAACATGTTTGGAACTAACTTAATTCACAGGCCTATTTTCAGGTGTGGTGCAATCAAACAAAAGTGATACATGTAGTTCAAAGTTACAGCATCCAAAATAGAAAGTCAAAAAAACTTTTTTTTTTTTTCAAAATAAAGGAACAAAAAGAATGCATTGATGAGTCATCCCTAACAGGCTAACAAGATTCAGCATTTCCTACAGAATGAAAAGGCACTTTCTAATATCCAAACAATAGAGAAACTTTCACATAAAATTTCTAATCTTGAAGGCCATAAAATATTCGGCCCCCAAAACTTGAGAGCTACTAGTTGCCAAAGTTCCCCTACCACCCCTAAAAAAACAAATAAAAGCAAACAAGCAGTAGATGAGAATTTTAACATCCAAAGTACTCTGCTGGGAATTTGATGGCGCAACCAAAGGCACATACACAAATAAGATTGCTAATCTATTGACTCCACTCACAAAGATGTGAAATAGACGATACAATCAGAAGAGGCCAAAAAACAAAGCCTATTACTTACAACAAGATAGAGGGTATCTACAAAAGCCAGGTCATAATAAGAGTCAAGTAAATCTTGGCTTAGGAGCAGACTTAGAATGAGGGGGACCAAGCTTCTGGATCCAATGAAGAAAACCCTTCTTTTCATCCTGCCAGATAGAGCTCTGTACCTGGTTCAAGGTTCCATCATGCTCTAGAGAAAATTCAAACTCCTCCAAAACTTTCACAATCTGCCAAAACTCAGGCCTCTTCTCTGGTTGTGACGACCAACACTGTTCAATTAAAGCTCTCATGGCAGAAGGACAATCTTTAGGGAAAGCAGGCCGCACATTCTACAATTTAAATTGTTTTTGTGTTAGGATAACATAGTTCATTTTATACAACCAACAACAAAGCTTTTAGTCTCAAAATAATTTGATTTGGCTAACGTGAAAAGTCATACAATGAAACACTTAAATAAGTGACTTTACATAATGAGAGTAAGAAAAAACATGAGCCATGAGCGACAAAAACACATTCCCACTAAAAACTACCAAGATACAAGAGCAACTGCGTCTACTATGATTTATTGCCAGGGATAAGCAGAAGTTTCAGTCCTAGGTGTAATTGTCCTCTTTACATCGGTAGGCGGTAGCAAAGAAAATATATATGCAACATTCATCTTATGAGTGCAAGATAACAATCAACTGATAGATTGATTGCAGCAAAGTTATATATTTATTGGCTGTCTTGATTCCACCTCATTCCTCTAAAAAGTTTAACTGCAGTGGAATGAAAGCCAACACATACTAAAGACAAGGTCGAGTTATCATAGAGTGAAGACATGTACACAACGACACAGGCAAAAACTTCTGGTGATGCTGCTGTACAGGGAGCAATTGTGCATAAAATAAAATATGCATAAGCCCAAGCTTAAAGTCCCAAACAAGACAGAAAAAATACTCACAAGAAAAAAGGAAAACAATTTAGAAGAAGAACCTTATTGACAACAGCAAATGCCGCCACAATGGGGGACATGTCCTCATACGGAATCCTCCCAGATACCATTTCCCATAATATGAGTCCAAAGCCATATACATCAACCTTTCGTCCATAATTTTTATGCCTGATCATCTCAGGAGCCATCCAGCGGTAGGTGCCAGGATCATCAGCAAAAGGATCACAATGAACTTCCTCACACGCTATCCCAAAATCCGCAATTTTCATGTGAAAATCTTGGTCAATCAGTATATTTTCAGGTTTAAGATCACGATGGATGACACCTTGTGAGTGTACATATTCCATTCCACGAGCAATCTCAATAGCAATCGGGATTATTTTCTGTAAGGGAAGAGCTGCATGCTCAAGCTTATGCAAGAATGCCCTCAATGACCCCTCTGATAAATACTCTGTTACAATGCAGTAAACAGGTGGTTGTTTCCGCGCTGCCATGAACTGGTAAGAAATATATACAGCATGGTATCAAGAAGTAGAAATTGACGCCACAAATGAAGCAAAGAAGTTACGTAAAGCTGGTACGTGAGAATTGAGTATGCTAATACTCAGGAGTGAAAGGTTAACACAATATATTACCAAAACCAAAGGCCGCCTATGCTAAAGATATAACCTAGGCTAGACCATTGAGTACATAACCAACTAATTATGTACCATCAACACAAATATGGCTGATTGCCGACTTAAGACCACAAACAGCTCCAGATAGAAGGAAATCAGGGAATATATCAGCATAATATCACGGCAAGCTACATCTTAATCCTTTGAATGACTAGCTACAAACCTACAACTTGTTCAAAAGAGGCACAACTATACAGGAAGTATAGGATAAAGAGCAAAAGTACCTTAATCACATTAGGATGGTGGAGGCAAGAGAGGAAAGTAACTTCCCGCGTAAACTGCTTCTCTAATCGAGTTGCCAATAAACCACTTTCGTCATTATCTGGAACACACATAAGTTTCACAGCAACAGCTTCCTCTTTATATACTCCATGGTAAAGCCGACTGTTTGCACCATAAGCAAACTTATTCCCAAGCATTAACTTTGTCATATCTATCATATGCTCATCAACCGCTTCCACAGCTGTAACCTTTCCTCCTGCATTGTCAAAGTACTTTGACCAGCTAGAATCCCTCTTCACCTTTGATTTACCAAATCCTCTCAATGGTGAGAAATTTCTCAAAGGACTGGAATTCGGCGTCAACTTTGCATTGGATGGCCTGCTGTCATAAGAATCTGTACTATTATATTGGTCTGCTCTCTTATCAGGCTCTTTCCTTCTTGGATGAGGCGTAGAGAACCTCTTTTTCTCAGAACGCGCTTCCTTAAATGTGTCAGGAATGAGGCTCGCTGGCACAGGTGATACAGACCTCTGCTTATTTGTCAAAGGGTTGCGCTGAACCTGCTGCTTGCTAATCACTGGTTTCTTATACAAATCAGGTACTTCAGACCTTGGTTTAAACTCCGGAATTTCCTTTGTTCGAAATTTTACTGGAACGGAAGCCAATCTAGACGAGTCAAATCGATGGCACACGGTGTGTGAAAACTTAGTTCTCCTAATCCAGGAGGTGGACTCATCATCCATTGACCCACCAGAACCTTAACAATTCCCTGAGGATTTTCAACACTATTTACAGTATTTGATGATCCAAACTCCTATGGGTTTCTAAATCCTCCTCCGAAGCAAAACACCTCAAAGTCGGCTGCTTTATTTCATCGGCAACGAACACATCAAGCATAATACTATCTTCCACTACCATCCAAACCCATAAAACGCTCAATACACATCAAACAATATACAACCCCAGAAACATATGAATTACAAATACCCCAACATTATTCTGATCATGCTTTATTTACAACTCCCAAATTCCCAAATACAGGACACCTCTCTGCAAAAACAGAAAACCCCAAAACTCATCAGAAACTTCAAAGTCAAGTTTCTATCTTTTTTTATGGGTTTTAAATCAAACCCAGAGTAAAACTCAATTGAATTAAGGAAGATCTAAAATGCATGAACAAAGTAAGAGAAATCTCAATTTCATTTCACATCCAAATGAACAAAGGTAGGATCTTTAGAAATGTAACAAACACAAACTGGATGAAAAGTCAAATACAAGCTTCCCCAGAAGACCCAGAAAACCCCCTTTCCCCCACAAAACAAATCAAACCCAACACCCACAAATAAATTAAATTAATATTAATAACTTAACTTGCAATTAAAATACACACACAACCCATAATTAATTGCGAAGGTATGACACAAAACATAAACATATATTAAAATTGGCAATAATTGCACAGAAAAGAAATCAAGCAACAAGAACAACCACCCCCACATAATACTAAATTTCAGAAAATACCCAGAAGAAGCAAATTACAGAACAGAAAAATGACCAAAAAATGAAATAAAATTAAAAACAAAGCATATACCTGTAGGAAAAAAATAAAGTGAAGGGAATAAAAATGGGTGTAGAGTCAAAAAGAAGCAAGCTGGGATTACTAAGAGGTTTGGTAGGTAAATTTCTCTCTCAGAGAAAAGGGAAGGGAAGGGAGTAAATGATAGGGGAGAGGGTGAAGGGGAGGGACAGGATCTATCAGGGGGGAAGGGAGAAAATTCTTCTAAAATTCCCCAGAAAAAATAAAGAAGCTTGTTAAAGGTTTTACTTCCTATCATTTATGTGTCCTTTATAAAGTAGCATACGTATTGTATACGGACCTTGTTTCTGGGCGGGTCGTGTTTCATTCCATGTGGAACCCCTTTTTTGGCCTTTTCATTAGATGAGACTCGAGACTGGAGACGAGAGAGAGGTGTTTGGTGTAGCACTTGTGTATCGTGTTATTTCATTGGCAATGTCAGATTTCATTTATTATGTTCGAGTGTTTGGAATTTTGAATTTCGCGGAATTTTTAATATCGATGGATTTGTTAACTTTTTTAAACGGTTTTCTTTTGGGATGTTAAGTTTGATTTGAATTTCGCGGAATTTTTAATGTCGGTGAATTTGTTAACTTTTTTGAACGGTTTTCTTTTGGGATGTTAAGTTTAATTTGAATTTCGCGGAACTTTTAATATCGATGGATTTGTTAACTTTTTTTAACGGTCTTTTTGGGATGTTAAATTTGATTTGAATTTCGCGGACTTTTCATATTTGAGGATTTGTTAACTTTTTTTAACAGTATAACGAACACAGGGAGAGGGTGTCATGATAGTAATGTTGTGACTAGTTTGCGTGCCCGTGCCGCGCCCGAACTCCCTATTTGTATATAATGTGTTTGATGATTTTCTACATATAAGCATAGCTTAATTAGTTGAACCTTTTGAAATATAACTCTTTCAACTCAAAATTACCATACGGAAGAGTCGAATGGTAAATTATAATAACATAAAAGTTGTTAACGGATAACTTTATGTTGTCACATTTTATAATAATAAGTCACATTTGGTTGCATCAAAGGTGTCACAATCCAAGAAATCCAATAATAACTTGACGTGGTAGAATCTGACTCAACAAAAAACCCTATCCATGAACTATTGCAACATATCACAATAAAGTCCACCCAAAATTGATTATGATAATAATATGAAACAATGGTACTCAATAAGCCACAAAAAAAAGAACAAATTGCATAGACAAATTCATGAACCAATGCTATTTAACAAAATGCATCATGTCCAACCTTATTCATGAACCAATTATTTACTCTTTGTATGGACATTTTTCCTTCAATACCACTGAGTCGTATATTCCAAACACATTGCTTAATCTTGTTGAATATTTTTGATATAAAACTCTTTCGACACTTGTACGAAATAGTCAAATTGGGAAAATTAGTAAACGAAAATCTTTATAATCATTTTCTAAACTAAGTGGTCGTTTGGGTCATGTAGGAATTTAATTCATGTAGGAAGTAACATATCCCATGAATTGAGTTCCTGTATATAATTCATGTGAAATAATTTAAAGTTGTTTGGTTGACATCAAGGAATTTGAATTTCCCATGAATTAAATTTCAACATCTCGTTTGGTTGCACTCATCCAATTCCCTTATTTCTAATTCGTAATTACTATTATATCCCTTATAAAAACAAATTTTGTATTTCGTGGGGGACAATTTTGTAATTTTCATTTAAAGATGGTGGGGGAATTCAGAATTACCAAGGGGGGAGTTGGTAAGCAACTTCCACCATTGTGTGGGAATTTCATTTTCCCACGGAATTTCCAATTCCCCCATTAGCAGAAATCTCACTCACCCGCCTAAACGACGAGCAAACATTTTTAAAATTATGGGCAACCAAACAACCCGGAGAATATGTAATTCATGGGATTTTGGAATTCCTGTGTTTTAAAAGGGCAACCAAACGACCACTAATAATTCACCTCAAGACTTATACTTTTCTTCAATTCTCTATGACTTGCATTTTCTTTTTGGACCTCTTTTTTTTTGTAAGAGATGTGTTGCAAAATGAAAATGTGTCACAAATATTATGATCATGATTAACAAATTGGAATAGATTCATATACTTTGTATAGATTGAAAATCATTTTTATTAAACTTTTTCAACCATTTAATATTTCTACACTTAAAGATTTTAAAACTTTCATTTTTCTATTTAAGTTAAAATTATTTGAATATTCAACTAATTATAATCTTAATTGTTTATTAATTATCATTATTACTATTTTAATATTTTTACATGTTTTTCCATATCCTTATAATCAATAATATTTTTTTATTCCATCCAATAGGATTGTGGCAAGTGTCCATCAATGAAGGGCTGTACTCGGCTTTTATATAAATTTACTATTTATGGAACTTTCACTTTCAATATAGATGATCTGATTATTCAAATAAATAATAAGGAAGGTACAAAATAATAAGGTAAATATGAGATCAATTAATTGTAGACATTGATTTTTTATAATAAAAAAATATACTGATTTTTTTTATATGGAAAACGTTGCTATACTCTTTACCATAAAAGATATTTGAAATGAATTTTTTAAAATAAATTGAAGAGACATGCCACGTGGCATTGCAGATGGCCTAACTGAAGCCGGTGAACGTGGTCGTTGCCTCTAACACAGCTTTTAATATATAGTATAAGATACGTGCGGTTGTCTATCCTCGAAATTGTGAGTTAGGGATGTAGATGTTGTGATCATTAATTATTGTGCTCGTGCTTTTTACATACGGTGAATCGAAACGTGTGGGGATCCCCTAGAGTTTTTTTATGGTGGAGTTGGTAGAGTTTACCATAAAGGAAAGAATTAAATATATAATACTTTATTTGTGCATTTAAGTAACTTCTTTATTTTTATTTCTTTCATTTATTGGTAAACTCTACCAACTCCACCATGAAAAAACTCTAGAGGATACTTATCCAATGAAACATAGTGCTCGTTAAAGTCACTATTTTTTTTGAGAGAATTACGAGAACTTTATTAATTACGTCATCGCCGATACAAAAAACCTAAATTTCCTTCCAACATTACTATGAGTGTGTTTGGCCAAGCTTCTAAAGTGTTTCTAAAATGTTTTTGGGTCCTAGAAACTGAAAACTGGCCAAACACCAAAAACTGAGAAACTGTTTCTGGTTTCTGAGAAGCACTTCTAGTGTAAATTTGTTCTTCAGAAGTAGAAGCTCCAAATTGGAGCTTCTCCTCCAGAAACTGTTTCTGAGAAGTAGTTCTGCAAAAGTTGGAGCTTAGCCAAACAGGCCCTATATATACCCTATGATTATACTTGTTGGATTTGAGTGTTGATTCCTCATTTTGTGAATTATTTCACCTGTTTCGACGCTCGTCACTTTGTATGGATTATTTAACCATTTTAGTCGTTTTACATAACTTTACTTAGGTTTTTGGCCCTAATATTTCTCAAATCCTCATTATATCATGCTTAGACACTACCACCAAAATTGAAGTCGATTTTGCTCCGGAGCCATATTATCGAAAAACTGTGGATTATGTACTGCGATTCTGGTCAAATTTGATCAATTTTTCGAAAAAAAATCCAAATGTCCTCCAAACATTACTGTAGATTCCTAAGGACTATACTTGTTGGATTGGAGTGTTGCTTGTGAAGCATTTCTTTCGTTTCGACACTCGTCACTTTGTATGGATTTATAACCATTTTAGCCGTTTTACTTAAGTTTACCTAGGTTTTTGGCCCTAATACTTCTCAAATCCTCATTATATCATACTTTAGACACTATCACCAAAATTTGAGCCGATTTCGCTCCGGAGCCATATTATGGGAAAACCGTGGATTATGTACAACGATTCGGGTCAAATTTGATCAATCTTTCGAAAAAAATCTAAACGTCCTCCTAACATTACTGTAGATACCTTAGGATTATACTTGTTGGATTTGAGTGTTGGTTCCTCATTTTATGAAGTATTTCATGCGTTTCAACGCTCGTCACTCACTACAAGAAATAAGCCAAATAGAGACGGAAATTTGTGAAGGAAATCCGTCTCAAACTATAGTCAGAGACGGATTAGAGACGGATTTTGACCCGTCTCTATAAGGCTCGTCTCAAATTTATTAGAGACGAATTGTAAGATCCGTCTCAAATTTGAGACGGATTTGTGATCCGTCTCTAACACTTTTGAGACGGAATTGTAAGATCCATCTCAAATGTGTTAGAGACGGATACCAAATTCTGTCTCAAATTAGAGATGGAACAAATAATCATCCATCTCAAACTTGAAGCCGAAATATTATATTTTAGTTTCATTGACAATATATAAATATCACAAAAAAAACAACTTTTTTTATAGGCTATATGGGATTCGAACCCACATCATTGTGCAAATGCACATGCTCTTTCCACTTGAGCTAATAGCCTCACATTTTTACAACCACTAAGTTTCACATTTTTCACTACCTCCAAGTTCAATTATTTAGCAGTACATAAACTAAACCAATCCCTAACGCCAAATTTTGCACTCTTACTACTGTTTGGAGCTAGACTTCAAACTTTTATAACTGAGAGAACCTAGCTAGAATCTTACATGGATTAACAATGACCACAATAACGACATTGACATGTGAAAAAATACAAGGCATTCGAAATTTACAAAAGATTGTATCAAGTGACAAATTATAGGAGGGGGAAGAAAACAAATACTAGTATAACAAACTAGTTCTGGTATAACAACCTAACTAGAACTTAAAGAAATGATTAGAACCATCTCATGACAACATCAAACAATTAACTTTCAACTCTGATCTGCCAACAATAATATAGATAACTTGAAGTTAATCAATGAGAACCTAAGGCCAGCATTAAACAATATATAGATGAGCAAGATGTCAAGGTGGTATCACTACAAATGTGTACAAGAATACGACAATAGCAAAAACTTCAACTTTCCAGCCTTAGTGGAACTCGTCATATTATTTAGAATCTTCTTATGAAGAATGTTTGTGATACATACTCAACTCATTCCGTTCAAAAGATATAACTCAAATCTCTTTTATTTATTTCGATCAACACTGCACAAGTTTGGAGCACACTTGAACACGTTCAGACGCAGACTGCCCTCATTAATCAACAATTTAGTTGTTGAGGCAACGACAGTAAGAATTTTCAGAGACACAAGTTTAAACACAGAACCAACATAATAACTCAACCCACTTGGCTTCAGGGCAGCTATTAAATCAATGTCGGCAAACTTCTAAGCAATGAGACAATTTTAATCATGACTAGGGATCATCCAATACACTACAACACCAACCTTACATAAGGAATAGACAATTAGAAGTACCTCCTCAAAACACATTTAGGCTACTGAAACATGCAAGCTAACATACAACACAAGACAAAGATCAGAGTTTCAAGCCAAATTAAACAGAAAAAAGAGCCAGAGTACAAACCTCCATCAAGTTCTCGAGTCTAAGTGCCCAATGGCAACTCCCTGTCAAGCGAACAAACAACCTGATCCTCATCTTCTAACCAAAATACTCGCTTTGGTCATCTGATCACATCCTTAACGACATCAGCAATACGATCTACGCTAATCCTTGTGGTATAGTCACCGAATTTGACAGTAATCAGACTTCTACCATAAGAATGAGTATCATCACCTGAAGGAACACTATTATTAAATAGCTTCTAGGATTACAAACACCAACTTATGTCAAAAATTCAAAATCTTCAAAAGTTAAATGAGGATGAAGCTGGACACAATAGCGAGTGAACACAATTTCTCCTTTTTTCCACATGAAGTTATAAACTCTGTTCATACCCTTTACGAAGGCTAAAACACTAGAGATTTGCCACAATTAACAAAAACTCACATGATACTAAACACTAATATAAGAATTAGTACACAGAGCAAAAACGAACGACGTTGAAAAACAAATAAACCATCACGATCCTTACTTAACAAATCAATTCCAAACGAAAACAGTGTTTTTTTTATAACTACATAAGCCAGAGTTTCAACTACGAAAAGTAGATGAACAATAGATCTCCTCACCAAAACCAATTTGGCAAAACAATAAATATTCAAAGAATCACGGGTACTCGATAAGGTTTTCTTACAGTGTTACTTATAGGAGTAACAATCTTGGATTTCAAGCCATAGAAAACCCCAGTAATCCAATGTGACCAAACAATAAACATCTACACATGCGAATACAAGTCTCAATCAACACTTAATCTCAGACCTAAACATTCGAATTGTTGTTGTTCTTCGCTGATGCGTAAGACTGGATCTTAGATCGGAAATGGAGAAGAGAACAAATAGGGATCCGAGATAGAAAAACGGGGGTTTGTTTGGGAATTGACGAAAATTTTAGATCGGGCTCGAGTGGAGATGAAGCTGCAGTAATGGAGATGAGATTGGACAAGAGATATCTAAGAAGGTGCTGAGAGAGAGTATAAAGAGATGGAAAAGAAAACTGAATGGACGAGAGAGAAGGGAGGAAGAGTGTCTGACCTAAAACCAAAATTAAATAAAGAGAGAATCCGTCTCAAATTTAGAGTCCCACTATAATAATAATCGTCTTTATTTAGAGATTCCGTCTCCGATGAAAATTTGAGACGAAATATAACATTCCATCTCTAACGGAGAATTTCTTGTAGTGACTTTGTGTGGATTTGTGACCATTCTGCTCGTTTTACTTTACTTCTCTTAGGTTTTTTACTATAATATTTTTCAAATCCTCATTATATCATACTGAGACACTACCACCAAAATTTGAGTCGATTTCGCTCCGGAGTCATATTATCGAAAAACCGTGAATTATGTACTGCGATTCTGGTCAAATTTGATCAATTTTACGAAAAAATTCCAAATGTCCTCCAAACATTATTGTAGATTCCTAAGGACTATACTTGTTGGATTTGAATGTTGGTTCCTCATTTTGTGAAGTATTTCGTCAATTTCGACTCTCGTCACTTTGTATGGATTTATAGCCGTTTTGGTCGTTTGCCTTATCTTTTATTAGGTTTTTTACTCTAATATTTTGTAAATCCTCAATTATTATACTTAGAGATTATCACCAGAATTTGAGCGATTTTTTGCTTCGAAGTCATATTATCAAAAAACCGTGGATTATCTTGGGACTATACTTGTTGGATTTCTATATTGTTATGTTCATTTTATGAAATTGTCAATTTACCTTTGTTATAATATTAGTAGCAACACTATTATTTTTCATAAATTAGCTTATCACCATAATCACCATAAATTATATTATTTTGCATAAATTACCTAATAATTTTCATATTATGTAATTACTTAATGCTATCTAATTAATGAATGTCAAGTGTCGTTTTAGAAAATACTTGATTTCAGGTTTTAATATATAGTATTATATTATTGAGTTCAAAGTATTTTTGTCTCGGGTCCGTCGGAAATTCTTGATTTGGCAGCTGAGGACTTTATGTATGCGGTTACTTAGTAGATCAATAAAGAGCCAGTTCATTTCAAAAAAAAAAAAAAAAATTTAGCCACCAAGGTAGTAGAGGTGAGATTTAAAAACCACCAATGTCAAAAATGGGATTTGTTAAACACTAAAGTAACTAAAATGTATCTATAAACCACTTTAGCTAATTTTGGGATTTAAAATCCATCAAATAGTATGAAATAAATTTTAATAGCAATTATAAAAGTTTTAGATGTAAATTTTATTTATCAAATGTTATTCACAACTATACGTGAATTCATGAATTTACAATCAAGGTTGTACAAAATTAATAAGACGAAACTTTTACAGTATTATCCCAAAAAATTAATAAGTAAAAAAATTTCTACGACATGTTAGCCTAATAGCCCATAGTAACTTAAGGTCATAGTGTTTACATGCAATATTGTCAAATTTCAAGATGAACGAAAATATTAGCATGCATACAAAACTCTTATTATATTGACATTATTCTTGAGGTAGAAGACTAGAAGATAATATAATCAATGGCAAAAAAAAGAGTCTTTCATTGTAGATGAATTCTTTCACTTTACGGAAACGATCGATAAAAAATCAGTCATTCACTCAATGAATTTTTTAGGCCGCGCGCATTCGATTTTAGAGTCGAAATAACATTACATAAAATAATTTTTCAACTAAAACCCATATAATTGATTTTAATGATTTTTTTAATATTTAGTGGTTTTTAAATCCACAAAGTAGCTAAAGTGGTTTATAAACATTTAGTTACTTTAGTGTTTAATAAATCTCAATTTTGACATTGGTGGTTTTTAAATCCACCCCTACTAGTTTGGTGGCTAAAAAATACTTCTTTGCCTCTGATAAGTCTTAAAATCATTTTTTTATTTTGTATCCATCCCTAGTTTTTTTGGAAATACGATGGAAAATAGGTCTCTATGCATATATGAAAGCATACAATTAGCCTTGTGAAAGTAAAAAAGACGAAACATATTGACCATTGAGTGAATGTGTGGTTTTTCCTCCTGGGATTTCCCGATTTCAATATTTGTTATTAAATGAAGAGTAACAATTTTAATTTGTAGTGTTTTTTTTCTTCTTTTTTTCAAATTACATACTGACATTAGTGTCTAAGAAGTTGAGTCAGGTTACGAGAACTTTATATTGGCAAGATTAAAGTTAGACTTAAAATAAATTTATGTACAACTGAGACATAGAGGAATTAAACTAAGCAATAAAGAGTCAACTCCATGTTTTACAATGGTAGAAAAAATTATTACAGGTAGAATGATAAAAACCAAAATTTTGTTACCAATTACTATCAACAACAATGGTAGTAAAACTTGAAACTCAAGGGATCTTGAAACCTGTTTTCAAACTTTACGAAATAAACAAGGTAGGCATGCAGAACTGCAGAAGCATGGTCTGACTCGGTTTTTGTATCAACTTCCTCAGAGGGGTGAAAAATAAATAGATACACGACCCGACGAAAATAGGGTACTCAAATTTTAAAATTGAAAAACTTTTTGGCGCGTACTTAACTCTGTTTAACGGGCAGGGTTACCCGATTTTCGAGTGCCTGTATCCAAAATATTAATTTGCAATGTCTAATATTTAACATACTAGAATTTGAAAAACGAATAATATTTTGATCTAAATGCCATATAAATAGTAAAGTCATCATAATAAAAGTAGGGAGGTAGGGAATTAGCATTGACCCTATATTCCTATGTGATTAATCATATGATGCTACGGGTAATAAGGTAACGTGCAACCATATACACCTACTTTGAGTTAATGAAATGCTTCTTTATGTTTTCTGTTACCATTTTACTTTACCGTAATCATTTGTCCCAGTTCAAACGGCCCTTGTGATATTTGTAGCGGAACAAGAAAAATTAATATAGTATGTTGAGTGGGTAATATTAGGAAAAAAGAGGAAAGAGATTGTAGGGATTAATAAAAGTATGAGAGATAATATGGTGATGTGATAATTAAATAAAAGTAGGAGAGACAAATATGTCCCAAAATAGATGAGGTGTTTGAGGTGGGACGTCCTAAAGTGGAATATGTGTCGTTTGAACTGGGACAGAGGGAGTAGGCGACTTGACTATCACTTTTCAGATAATTTAAACGGATACCGGATCGGATATGGATCGTTTAACCGGATCAAGTTTTCCAGCTCAACCCTGAACATGCATATGGGGCATGGGCACCTAAAAAAAAAGCAAACGGATTTATAACATTTCAAGATATTTTTCCACTAGCTTTATTTTCTTATCTTTGTGCATAATATCGCGTTGTTTGTTATATTGATTTTTGTTTTCACTTTTACTCATATGGCGCCAAAATACTTTTTTCCCTTTAAACTTATAAAAAACGTGTCAATTTCATCGATGGTTATGACATATTGCGGGGAGCACAAGGAGCATAGTAGTCATTCTCACGACAGAGAAGTAAGGACTACACTTAAATTTATTTAAAATCTATTTAAATATGGTCCCTACTCCTTAAATGTGAGAAGAGCCACCATGCTCTCAAGAGTAAACAAAGTTATATTCGAGCCCTTAATATGAGTTTAGGATATTTGGATAACTAGTACCAACAACTCCATAACAATGGAAACAAAGATATCTTGGATTTCTACGGTCAGGTAGTACGATTGTTGGTTGGTACGTTTTGGAATTGTAAGCATCTTTTGTTTCTTCTGCTTATTTTACATGCATCATACACTCATAGTGTTGGATGCTTCTCCGTATATGCTAATTGCTAGTATTTCATTAATGCATAAACATAAACTATTACATTTAACTAAGGAACGGACGTCAGAGATCCAATATTTTATTTTTTGGTACTCCTTTCGTTCGGATCTACTCCAAAATCATTTTTCAGTATCTTTGAAAGATGCGAACATTCTTCTTTGTTAGAAGTTATCGTTACTTCGTTGGTAGAAAAGTCAATAATAAAACACACTTTCGTGTTTATTGACATTCTTGCTTTTCCTATTCTCTCATGTCCTTGCCTACCCCCGGCCTCTTCCCCCATTTGTGTCACCATTCTATCATCCCTCTTCAATATCGAGAGAATTCTCATATAGTAGTAAGTGAAAAAAAAAATTAATTTAAAATAAACTATGGAAAAGTAGAATTAATGCGATATACAATAACTCTTTTTTTTTGAAATAAAACGGAATTTCATTAATATAGTTGCCAAACGGCACTTACATCAAGAATTGTAACAATACAAATATCATCAAAAAGATCTAATTGACACAATCCTTCGCTAATTAACGAAATTGATCCCTCGCACGTCGACATCGTTGCGTCTTTCATCGGCAGTAGAGATCTATGTAACTCGACAAAAAAAAGACAATTGACGTAGTTAACGATATTTGATGCTGGATTCATTGAGGGTTACCGATCTGGGAACAGCTTCTGTCTTGGACAAATAGGGAAAAACACCACTGATCAAGAGATCAAACCTCACGAAGGAGCCAATAAGACCTCACAACGGAGTCAACAAAACCTCACAAAGGAGCCCAAAAGGGTTTCACAATGGAGTCAAATTACCTCACAAAAGAGTCGCAAGAATCTCACGATGGAGCAAAAAAAAAACGTCACAAATGAGTCACAAAGTGCCTCACAATGGAACCAAAAAAAGACTGAATGAAATAATCAATGGTGAAAATTTTATTCTGTAAAACCAAAATAAAACCTATAAATCAATAATACGATAATTAGGGGCTTACCAACGGGTAAAAGATTCGATGGCAGCCCCAAACTAATCAATGAGGAGAGAGGCCGAGAGGAGGAATTTTTGAGAGAGAGGCTAGGGTTTTTTTTTAGTTTTTCACGATATACAATAACTCTTGGCAAACAAGTACAATAACAATCCGGTAGTTCAACTAAATGTTTTACTTCTCTATCTCCTTCTGTTTCCATCAACCTGCTCCGAACGGCTCTTCCACCTTCGACTGACACCGCCTTAGCAGACCTCCTCTAACCGACTTCCTATAGAGGCCCTACCGCTACCGCCCCATCTGCACCTGGCCGCACCAACCCCACCTCGACCTATCCGTGAACAGTTTGCGTAGTTGGAAAAAATATGCATTCAAAATACTTGATATTTTTGGTTTTTGCCGTGCCCGTGTCCGCTAAATTTCAAAGTGCTGTGTCACGTATCCGTATCGGCGTCCGAGTCCGTATCAGTGCTTTGATCTGTTTTTTTTCTTCTGAGTTTTTGGCGTAAATAACCTTGATTCATTTTATACTATTGATTTGTAGATAGAGAGAGTATGGGTTAATAGAAATCTTAAGTGTAACTAGCAAGCCAGTGATGATTTTTGAGACTTGCATTGTAGTTTTTACATTATTTTGACCTTATTTGCTACATTTACGAATTGATTGAAACCCCTTTGAAACTAATCACCTACATGTGTAAATGGAGGCACTTTAGATGCCAACTGACACATGGTATAAAGGCTTGTGTTTGATAAGGTTCTTAATTCATAAATGTAGCTACAACTCTATGATGAGTGCTATTTACATCTGAGAGTTGTTTGGTTTTTTGGCTTAATTTAAATGATTCAAATGATGATGACGGTACAAAAAACGCAGCAGCAGACCCCCAGTCGCTGAACCCCACCACGAGCAGCACAGAATCTGTCCGAAACGGAGCGGAAGCACCAGCAGTGCTAGCATCAGCAGCGACACCGAGCACAAAAATGAAATCGAATCCTAGTTTATTTTTTTGTTTTCTTTTTTTGACGGAAATGGAGTGATATTCTCTCCTTTTCTCTAAATTTCTGAGATATTTTGTATGAGATTTGTGCAGTAAAGTTGTGGATTAGGATATGTATAAAGATTGGTTTATGGAACCTATGAATTCCCACTTGCATTTGTTTGAACTTCCCTCCAATTTGTGCAAACTAATCCTCCGCCATAATTTTTGGTGGGAGGATTAGAGGGTTTTAATTTTTAATTAAACTCCCTTACCCCACCAATAATTCCACTACCACCTTTTTTTATTAGTTTTTGTTGGTTGTTGTGTCCTACCCAAAGAGATTGTCCTACCCAAAGAGATTCCTTTTCTCTCTGGGTAGGAGGGAGTATACAGTACATACCTAGGCCGGACATGATTGGGGCCCCAGATTATCGATATATTTTAAGCAGGCCCATTACTTTCTTTTACTTGAGCAGGCCCATTATGCAGACTAGACAGGTCAAAAAGAGAAGAAGGATAATAAACAGTAGACCCAATAACTCCCAAATTTGATGTCCCTAGTGTTGGCCCATTGTCCTTTGTGATTATTTCACAGCTGAATTTCTCAAGATGTGAAATTGTCCAACTTGATCAGTTCACAATTCATACAAAGGGCCTTTGTTAAGGGAAACTTAAGAGTTGATATGTGCGGGTCATTATAAGTTATAACCAACCCTACAACTTTATATACGGAGTAGGAAAATAACAATAAAAGTTTACTTGACATATTGTCGTTGAAACTGTACTTATGACCTTTTGCATAGAAACGCATTTGCAAACCAACAGATATATACAACCTAGAATATAACCGTAAAATGTCATATAAGTTCTTGAAGGTAGGTTGACACATACGATGGCACGACGACAAAACACACTTGTTAGACAAGCTAAGCCGAGCCGGGCAAACGGCAGCACGCAGTGGACGTGTATATTTGCGGTTTGCCCCATACTAAAGCTCATTCCATATGTAGGAAAAGCTTTGATATAAAAATGAAGAGAAACTACACTTATCCAATGATGTGGGGGAGCACAAGAAAGCCAAAAGTAAAGCCAAACTCTTCCTTTACAACCAACTTGTTGTCACTTGTGTGTACCATACCGCATCGTTCTGCTCCATTCCAAAATATCATGACTCGTTACATAATTATAGGGACCAAAATTTGGGCGGAATATAATGAATCATTTTGGTGACTATTGGATACATTCATAAGGTTAGATACATTCAGAAGGTTAGATACATACTTGACCATTTCACCACATATTATCGATCGAACTTGATATATCTACCTACATCGTCTACAATTGTGGGACCAATTACCACTTAGCAGTTAGCATAACCGTGTCACAAATGTCCCATCGGTTAATACTACCAAATGATACAAAAGCGTGATTATTATTACCAAAACACCATCAAGGTAAGGTAAGTATACTCACAAAGAAAATTACAACCGTTGTACGTAGGAACCAAAAATGTTTTTATTTATTTATATAATTTCGAGTATAAACCATATATTCCTACCTACACTATACCTATACGTGTACCTTTACTTTCGGTACACATACATATACTAACATACATGCCGCAATTGTGATCTACTAACTATACACTCTTCATCTCACTTAACACAGAAAAACAGATCAAACAAAACACCAAAAAGAAATCTTCTAGTTTACGCAGCAGCCACTGCATTTCGATGCACGTCCAACAAAGCCATAGTAAGCATGGAAGCTCTGGCAGGCTTGTTCATTTGTTTCGAATGTGCACTATTTATTGGCACATTTTTAACTTCAGCCGCCGTAATGATCCTCTCACAATTTGAACTGAACCATTTTGCTTGCATGTACTTTTGTTTTCTCCATGGACCCATATGCATCTTCTTGTCCTTCATACATTTCTTGGCTGCCATACACAATATCTTGATTAAGGCCTTTAATCTTTGGATTTTCGCTACGAAAACCTCCGGTAGTCGGTTAATTAGTTGGTTATACTCCTCGCTTGCTCTCCCCATCTCGAACTCTGCCCTGAAGTTTAGTTCGATTACCACCCTTATTTCTCCCTTGTTTGGGTTCGAGTTGTCAATTACGTCTACAAAAGTATGTTCACCTGAATAAAAATACGGTAATTGAAGTGAGTGTCACAAGATGATATCAATTAACGTGACAAACAAGTTCAATCACATTCATGATAAAATCATGTACCTTCCACACATTAAATACCTACCCTACCATCCTAGATATCAATGAAATTAAAGCAACAATTATCATACAATATTTTTTGTTATATTGTGTTGTTTTTAAGTGACAAAAAATGTTGTCCACATCATGCTGACAAAGGATATAGAAGTGATCAAATAAAAGAGCAATGCAACACATTGTAGTAGTACATAAAATATACAATATCTTGCACCACAAGTTGCCTAAACCATTCAACGAATACTCTAGAACTAAACTTGAGTAATGAAGAATTGTCTAGTAGCATACAAGATAAGGTTAAAACAACACAAATTGTTTATCTAGCTAGTTCTAGATTTCGATCCAAACTTAGTCTAAAACACGTACCAAATGACACATATCCAGCTCAATAAACACCCCAACTTGCTCTAGAAAATCTTGCAAAAACATATCATAATATATATCTCTCTTTTTTGACCATTCAATCTTACGTAACTTAATCTTTGTGTCACTAACACTCATTTACTAATTTAAATTTTGTAGTAAACAAAACAAGTTGATATTGTGTAATAATAAGTTGGCTTGGCATAGTGTGACCCGTGATGCACATTACGTCGCTACGAACATACTATTATCTTAACCACCAGAACAAGATTGTGGTTTCGAATGATCGAAAATTCGAAATGATGTGAACTTATACCTGAGGGTATTTCCGGTGAGCTCCGCCATTTGGACCGACAAATCGCGGTGTTGTAACCGGCGTTACGCAATTTACTAGACACTTCTCTCATCAAGCAAAGGCGGCAAATGTTCCCTGGAACCGCCTTGCTACACTTGCAGTATTTTCCTTGTGCTTGTAATTCTTTTACCGCCTCTCTTGTCACATTTCTTATCCGTGTTTCTACGGAGGTTGTACGGCACAATGTCGCCTGTAAATATTTAACCAACAATTCACATTATTAATTTTTCATAATTATTACCTCTAAGACGTAATTAACTAAGTATTATCTCTAGAAATAATTACTAATCAACCAATAATATCTCTAGAAATAATTAATTTTATTGTGTTATTACCAACAACTTTACATTTGAATTTATTATCCCAAATTTAGACCAAACGTTAACAAATGAGAGATCAGATATTAGAGGGATTCCATAATTAATTATTTATTACCTGCAGAAGATTGTGTTGATTTTCCCAAAAAGTCTTGTTCTCCTCAAAGTTACCACCAGAATTATTCTCCCCTTCATCGTCCAACTCAAACATATCCTCCATCCCATCATCACTACTACCCGTGCTCTCCACGGAACCCTCAAGGAACCCGAACACGGAGTCGGACGAGCTCACAGCGAGCTCGTCCGAAACCTCCATAACCCGGCCGGAAGAATTCTCGTACGTGAGAATTCTCCGGCCGGAAGGGAACCTAGCTGGAGCTCCGTTAATTGCCATATACAAATATAACTCTCACACAAATTAGATATGCCAAAAAAAGAAATTTGCTCTAAAAAATTAAAAGGGAGAGAAATAGTGTGCCCACGTGTGAGATATTGGAGGCTAAAAATGAAAGGAGAGGTTTTATTATTTTTTTGGGGTTTAAAGTTGGGAGTTATATATGGGGGGAGATGGGGAGGGGAAGGTGGGGTTGATGTGGGACCCAAGAAAGATGGGTCCGACGAGTCGCCGCGCATATGGGTTAGACATAGGGGTGGGTGAGTGTGGTTTAGACAGCTAAGTTCCACGTCAGTTAATATCGCGCCTAATCATTTCCTATCACCTTCCTTGTTCTCTTCTTTTGTTTTCTGGATATACTCGAATATTCTCATCTTCTTCTCTTTCGTGTTTTTTCATTTTTCAATTATCGTCATTGACTCATGTCTAGTACTTAGCGTCAATGCGTCATCCTTTTTAAGTTCTTGGTATATCGATTGAAACTTAAATTCCTATCACATATTCAAACAAGACGTGGTATATTAGTTATGACTTAATCAATTAATGGAAATAATATAAAGTCGTAAAGTTGAGTACTTGTACGATTGTACATGTGTGTGTAAATTAGGTTTCTCGAAGATTTCAATTCCAGGATAGCTTGTTTGTGGCCAATCTTCAACTATATGATCTCTATATAACATCCAGGGGGCTTACCTCGACTACGGCACACCCCACGTTTGCAAAGTGACGAAATGTTTTGTGTATTTTTACTATAAAACTAGTTAAAATTGGAAATCGTAGTATTTGATCCATCCCAGCTATGAAAGATAAGTTTCGGTCCATTTCAAGTTTCAATCCTAACTCTGTCGCTGATAACAGCTTGTGGTGTACTCGTAATCTTTAAAGAACTAGTAAGTTACCTAGTAGAAAACATTTTTGTACACTAGCCATATTTTTTCTGTTTTATACTCCAATTGTCATTTATTGCAATATATAAGTTGGTTTGGATGTGTACGGCCGTGAGACCTCGGAAGAGAGTTGATGTATGTAGATGAGCTTTTGGTATTTTTGGTGATGTATTGTATACTTCTACATAAAACGGTGGGCGAAGACAAGATTTAATTTAATTATTACTTTGACTTAGGTGAAGTTCATCATGTTGATTGAAATTTGGATTAGTCTATAACTATTGGATTTAGTAAATCAAGTGGAGCTCCGTCTTTAAAAAAAAGAAAATTAAGTTTACTTCAATTCCTTTTATTTTACTATTGTTTTTGAACTTTTTTTTTTGATGATGTTGTTTATAAATTATATATTGTCCATGTGGGTAAAGTTAGAGAATGACGACATCTTTGGGTGTATGTTATTTTTTACTAATAATAATGATTATTCTAATAAATTCATAGATAAGATATTACTCCTTGATGCGAACTAGCGAGTTTTTTTTTTTTCTGCTTCTAATGTTCCCACATATTGGCTTTGTTTGGTATGCACAATAAGCTAACTTATTTGGTCAAAGTAGCTTATTTGATTAGTTTTTTAAGCTCTTTGACCAAATAAGATTGTTAGGTACCACCACTAGCTTAATTAATAAGCTAGCTTATTTAAGATGTTACCCCTGTAACTTATTTAAAAATAAGCTAGCTTATCATAATTTTATTACTATTTTACCATTAGTTATTTACTAAAATAAAATGAGATTAAAAATAAATAATGCATTTTTCTGTAATTATATATATATCATCTCCTATATCAGCTAATTTTGCCAAACACTTCTATGACTATCAGCAAAAAACTTTCAGTCACTATTGTAGCTATTACTTCAGCTTTTAGCTAATATTTCAGCATTCAGCTACTATTTCAGCGTTCAGCTACTATTTCAGCTAGTTTTACCAAACATGGCCATTATAAAACTACGTCTTTAATACTTTATAGATGGCATGATGCTACATACTCCCTCCGTCCCAAATTAAATTTCCTAGTTCATTTGAATATGTGAGAGAAATTCATATGAAATAGGAAGTTTGTAATAGGATGAAAGGAGTACGGATAAATAAATAATGTCACAAAAACGGAGAGGTCATCAGTTAAAAAAATTAACTTAAATATTGAGAGCTTGCGTTTTAGATTTTATGTACTATATTAATCAGCCAAATTGCCAAAGTTTGTGCGAACGATCTACCTGCCTATGGCGAACTACTAATTTTAGCTAAACATGCAAGGTACAAACTTACAATGATCGGACAAACGCGGAATGAAATGAAAAATGTAGCCGTATTTGACTACTCGTCTGCATGCTACACATGGACAAAACCCATACTATATACTATGTATATACAAGGTCATACTGTAAAGAGGGTACGAGAAAAAATTTCCTGATAATAATGTTACATTTATAGTGGCTGTTTTTTTTTTTTTTTTTTTTTAAAGCACTAACTATATTGCATTATTCAAACGCGGATATATATAGTCCGCCAAATGGTACATCCTGCTGACCATTAGGGTCGGTCTTGAACCACGCATAAACGAGTAGACTTATCTATTGCTTGGGTATAGGTGGACCATTAAATGCGCCGCCTGATTACCCTCCCTACGATTCTACGAATATGAGAAAACAGACCGAATTGAAATTACAACACAAAGATGCAATATCCGTCCTGACCTAGTCTACCTAAGTAACTCAACTAAAATGACTGAGATTTGAGCATATTAACAAGTTGTAGGCAATCTGACTCGACGACAACATCGGGCAACCCATGTTGGCAAGCAAGCTTCAGACCTAGTTCTACGACTCTAGCTTCGACCACAACAGGTTCCCACCTAGTACCTACTTCCCGGGTCGTTGTTGGCAACCTGCAAGAAGGAGTTCCCCATCACAACCTCGCTCTAATAACCACCCCAAGCCCACGACCATCCTCGCCTAAATCTGCACTATCGGAGTTAATTTTTCATGTTAAAATAGTATCCTCCTTCCAAGTCCAAGTTTCCAATTAATCGATTCTTCGAGCTCTTGAGTTCATGGTGGTAATAAAGGTTTCAATAACGGACGTAGTGGTCACGATGTTAAGCTAATTAATATGCTCGGTTCCAATATATCTTAGCTTAATTAGACCTTAAAGTTTTGACACTCAAAAATTATTTTATGATTAGTATCGGTAGTGATAACCATCCTATATCTTACCAAATAAATAATTGTTGAATCATCGATCGTCTATTACTTTATTAGCTCGCAAGATTTTGAGCCGGCCTAATGACAATTTTCAATTATGCGTGGGAAATGAACATAGACTTATAATTGACAAGCATACACTATATATATAGCATGTGTATCTACGTGTAACATTATCTTGTCAATGCGAAAAAGGTCCTATCAAAGGGACAAGGCCAACCATCAAGTGATCCCATATATCCGATCGACATTTCTCGTGCCGTACGTGTCTTCTTTAAGAAACATTGATGACTCAAATTTATCTCATTTAAGTGAATTATTATACGATGCAACGTCCAAGTCCAATATATACAAATTGGATTACTGAAATCAAACCGATAATGATTGGCCACCATCGATGATTCGATGATGATACAAATTAAACTTTTTATTTATTTAATTTATCCTCTTAATTTGCGTGAACTTGTGTTATTGTTATGAATGAATGAATCATTTCAATCAATAGTTTAAACCGACATACTTGAATCAAATCTATGTTTTACACGTATACTGGATCAAGATACTTGGATCATCATATCAATGCATGTTTTATACTTATAACGTAACACGACTGATGACTCCTCATATGAATGCCTTCGGGCAAACTCAGATCTTGGGCTTGAATTAAAGTGTCTTAATATTGAGAGAAGACGGGTCTATTATTAGGATTTATGTACTTGAGACCTCGTGAATGATAAATCTTTGGTACAATAATATGAAAAAACAATAATCATGCATGTCAATTAAACTTTACACTATTCTCTTATCTCTACGAGCTAAATTTACAACTATTTCGATAAGTTTTGGTGAATGGTTTATTCAAGCTCATGTTAAATGACTCATCGAATTTAATTCAATGAACCATTTTAATCTAATCCCTATCGAACCCAATATAATTCCTGTTTATGATATAGATTGATGGAGCAATTTGAGGAGGGAATATCTTTTGAATTATACCTCGGTGAACAATGATGATCATGATTACGCGGCGTGTTGGGCTAGTTTATTATGTTTGTACTCAACTAGTTAGATCATAGGACAAAATGGGTCCTACTTAAAAAGCTAATAAGATAACTAATTATTTTCCACATGTTTGGGAGGACAATTTTGTCATTTCCTTAATTAGCTCAATAATTGCCGAGATCCAAATCCAAGGTTTAATTTGGTCATCAATCTAATTCACATGGCTAACGTATCATCATGAGTAGGGATGCATGGGCACCAAGATAGGGTTCTTTCTTGTTCAATTTTCAATTACAACCACTACAAGAAAACAGGTGATTTGCGACCAAATTATTTAGTTGCAAAGTTGGTCGCTAAATGCTATTTGGTCGCAAAATCCATTTTGCGACCAATTAGCGACTAATGAAAATTTGGTCGCAAAGAGGCCAGTCGCAAATTATTGAAGGCATGCATATGGCTAGCTCATAAATAGCATGCATGCTGATCGATTTAAACATATATGCAACGGTAGTAAAATCGAGTACGTAGCTGGTGAAATCTGAAATCTATGTACTGCATTCAAAAACATTAACGTTAAAATTGAGTTGCAAATTGTGATAGGAAATTAAAATTAGATGTACATATAGTCGTATATACATTATATTTAGATATTAACAATATTCTATTGCCATATATAGTCAAATCTACATCAGATCAACACTACTTTGATTGGCTTATCAGTAATCTAGTTGTCTCTAGAACATTGATTTGTGTCATGAGTCAGGAGAACAAGAAGTTAGGCCTAAAAATGACGTATATATATGCCCGAATTAGTTAGGTATATATGGGTGTGGTTCAGATATAATTGGTCTAATGATTCGATAGACCGACCTGCAAGTTATGTAGACGTTTTCCAGCCCACATAATAGCCAGGAAATTAAATTGATTATGTTCGTATGTGGACGTTGTTTTAAGCAGAAATACTGTGGTCTGTTCGACTGTGTGCATATACAAGCAAACGCTAGACACTGCCTCATCAGCTGCATACATAAAATTAATAACCAACAGTACTCCTTGCAATGCTAGCTGTAATGTCTTCCCTAGCCAGTTCCCTTGTTTTATTTGTTTTGGTAGCTGTATGAATTAAAAAGAATTGGAGTACACACATCGTGTGTCTGCTAATTACTCGTATATGTTTCATATAATCATATTGAACGGAAATTAACATAAAATTGAGTCCCATATAATGAAGCTAGCTCTAATATCATACGATCTCGTGTTTTAATGTTTGCGACCACCGTTTATTTAATAACTTACTCTTTCACAGCGTTGGGCACAAACATCCGACAAAATCACAAAATTGGCCTTGTTCTTATTGTGCACTGACTCACTGATGAGTTACTGAGCTAGATAACGGCCTAAATTATTGTACCATGCATGATCGTCAAATAATTGTAGACCCATCGATATTTCCCGTTAATTCATAACGAAAATTTGCAAAAAAAAAAAAAATGGATCATATTCTATTTCTTTTTTTAAATTACCAGTACTGTAAAAAATGATACCGTAAATGAAAAGAAAGAAAAGGTAAATAGAAAAGAAGCCGAAACCAACAGAGAATAATAAAAACTGAGGACAACTAGGAAAAAGAAAAGTGCACCAGCCGGGAATCGAACCCGGGTCTGTACCGTGGCAGGGTACTATTCTACCACTAGACCACTGGTGCTTTGATACTTTTTATCTGAAAACAAAAAATTTATTAACAGCAATGAATGGGAAATTAATTCATGGTGTGCGTGTCTTGTGAGTTTGGAGGAGATACGAGTATGGAACTTGATGGATGTCGAGAGGTGGAGATGGGAGAAAGGGTGCGTTGTTCGATCGTTTCTCCGAGTATACCGGCGTGTACACGAAAGGTAACACGAAGGTGATGCCGGTGATCCTAGACATTCTAGACGGAATTCTGGTGGTATGGTGGAATGGATATGGAGCGTATTGGTATAACTCACGGCAGAAGGATTTTCAAAGAAACTTCGAGTTCACTCCTGCTTTGAGTCTTTACGGTACATGTTACACTGGGAGTTTTGTGTCCATTGAACACAATAACTTACTCTCACTCATTAATCAGCTCACGTACGACTTCATGTTCATTACGTTGTTCGAACGCAATGCGTACTAGTTTGGATAATGCTTTGTTAACCCCCTACTGTCAAAATGTGCATCAGTACTTTGTTTGAGTTTGTTAGAGTTTACCAAGTTTATAAAAATTTTTGACACTGTGAGACACTCATATGTGGAGTATTTTGGGTGTCACTTCAAAACTCCCCTCTCACATATGAGGTCCCTTTTAAGGGCAGACTGACTTACCGTAAAGCCAGCTGCAATTATGCACTGATTTTACAGTGGCCGAATTATCGGCATTTTCGGCCCAGATTAATTCATTGAGACCCAGGACTTTAACCATGGGCTCTGATACCATATGAAATTACGCGGGCCTGGGCCACACCCGTAAGGAGAAGAGAGAGTCCACTTAATAAGCCTAAGGAGGTTCCACCCTAAAACCAATTGGCAATAGGAGGAGTAACTCTTTGGTTTATATGGTAGACAAATCTCTTCTATTTTTCCAATGTGGAACACTCATATATGGAGGATTTTGGGTGTCACTTCAACACTGTCATTTACTAGTTAGTAGCTAGAGTTTAGGGTAGTTGCTGAAGTATAGCTAGCTAGCTAGTTGTCAATTTCTCTGTTTTCCGATGAGTTCTTTGTATTATAAGCTACTTTTCTGAGTTAATTAAAATAAGCTTCTTACTATTGAATTGCATGCTAACAAAATAAGGTTGCTTGGCTCTGAATTTCGTTTCCTTGAAGTGATCCGAACGGTACGAGTTACACACGAAACTTCGGTCCCGTCAATGTTGTGTCATACTCTCGCTAGTCGCTACTCTTTAATAATTGGTTCATGTATGTCTTCTAAGCTACGTATGTTGTCTAAAATATATATGTAGTATCTGTTTGGTTCAACTCATGGAAATCCTTGCGCCATTTATTTTAGCGCGTACACAAATAACATAACAAATAAGGAAAGTAGAAGATCATTTAGAACTACATCAGATCAAAAAAGAAGCAAGCAGATCATTCAGAACTGGAGGGAGTATATGTTTTATATATAATCACATTACTTATGATAAAATTTAAAAAGTTTATATTTAAGTGAAATCATAAGAGATGTTTAAGTAAATTAATTTATTATACAAAAAATCATTTAAAATGGTCTTTTGTGCTTAATTTATGAGCTAATCTTTAGTTATATAGATGTTTAAAATAATAGTACCACAACTTATCGTATAGTACTATATTAATCTTCATGCAAATATATATTGCAATCAACATTATAAACTCACTCACCCTAATTACATGCATAAATGTCACCACTTCTATCTAGCTAACTTAAATCTATTAACCATGTTGTTGCAAATATAGACATAGTAATTGAGATATTATGAAAGCAATAATCAAGGATTTGTGTCCAATCAAACAGGACATGAGAATTAGGCCATGTATGTTACAACTAAAAAATTATGGAGTAGTTAATTTAGTTCAGAAGCAATGAATCTTGTCTTTATGTCAGCATATATACAACTCCAATTCAGATCAGTTTAGATATTGTCAGATGAATCATAGGGACCTTAGTATGTACTTACGTAGGTTTAGAAATAGAGTTTGTTTTTGCGTTTAGATGGATACCTACTTTAATAATATTATAAAATTTTAGTATGTACGCATGAACAATACTAACGAAGTTACGATTAATAATGAGGGGTTAGTATGTACGTATGATTAGATCGAAATGCAGTTTTTGTGTTTAAATGGACATCAAATACTTTTAATATTATAAAATTCTCAAAACTCTCTAAAAATCTGCGGTCAATGTGAGAACTACAAAAAAAACTCCATTAATAATATAGAAGGATTACCTAAAATCTCTGGTACGAGTTACACTCTGTGTCCCTTGAACGTTGTAAGTTGTAACACACTCTCCCCGTTTTCTTGTAGTGTACATATATATATATATATATATATATATATATATATATATATATATATATATATATATATATATATATATATATATATATATATATATATATATATATATATATATATACGTACGTTGTTCGGAATATGAAGTAGCGACTTAAAAGGTGCACTATAAGAATTTTTATTTACCATAGTTAAGAAATATCAAATGGTTGAGATTTACCGATGAAAATTTAATGATTCTGATTTTTAATTTTTATTTACCATAGTTAAGAAATATCAAATGGTTGAGATTTACCGATGAAAAGTTAATGATTCTGATTTTTTTTTTTTACTTATCCTAATCATCAAATACTGACAATTCCCGTCTTTTATCAGAGAAAATTGTACAAAATCAAACAAGGAGATTTCCCTAAACACAAATCAGAAAAATTCTACACCTTTTCCTATTACAATCTACATTTCTTGCTACATACGAAATTCTACCCTCACTAGGTCAATTACCAATCTTGCGCAACAAGCCGGCTAGCGGCATGGGACATGTGAAATTCTAATTCTTCAATTCGTTGCTGATCACAACGATCCGCGACACTGTATTCGATCAATTCAAACAAATAATTTGCAAATCAGATGAAGTGGTTTTCAGCTTTGATACAATTTATCAGCCGTGTGTTTAACACACATAGTGCTGAAGATGATGATAATAGGACTTGCATCATCTCAACCTTCCCTGACGAAATCACGGCCGATATCTTAAATCGACTTCCGGTGAAGAGTGTCCAAGTCTGCAAGCTAGTCTGTTCACTATGGCGTCGCTTGTGTAATGCCCCAACATTTGCGGAGAGGCACCTCAACAGAAACAGTGGCTACGCTCGCGTGATGCTCACAAATTGCACGGTTAAAAAGCGTTGTGGAGTACGTATACTTACAATCGACGAGAGGAAACTTGAAGGTATGAGCGAAACTAAGAAATTGATCAACGGCTCTCATTACGCTTCTTGTAACGGGTTACTCCTCTTTAACATAAATTATAGTAATGATTATTGGGTGATTAGCAATCCAGTGACGCAAGAGGAGGTTGATTTACGTATTGATAATAACACGGAAATTCGCGGGTTTTTCTTCGATCCATTAGAGAAAGAGTATAAGCTACTCTTCTATGAAAGGTGGAATCGAGACGAAATGAAGTTTTCGGTGTATGTTTTGAGTAGCAAGGAAAGGAGGAAACTTGTTACAAGTCCCAATTGTGATTTCACTCCTTACAAACAAGACCTCGCTCTCGCTGCAAATGGTGCGCTCTTTCTGCGAGGTACTATTAAGGAGTCCTCGAATGGGGTAACTATAACTATAATTGCGGTAATTAAGTACGATTTCGGGACAGTAAATCTACAGGTGAAGCTTCTCCCCGAAGACATAAGGTACGCATCAAAATATAACGCGGACGTGCAAGTATTGGAGATTAATGAGAAATTGTGTGCTTGTCATGTAAGCTTGGATACCGTACAAGTATGGAATTTGACGAATGTCGAGAGCTGGACATGGGAGAGAAGGTGTGTGGTTCACTTCTCTGAGTATAAGTGTGGAAGTTTCGATAGCTTGGTCGACTTTTTCTTGTATGTATACAATAACGATGATTTTCCAAGCAAGGCGAAGGCGGTACCGGTGGTGATGGACATATTGAACGGCAATCTAGTGGTGCAATGGAGAAGATATGGAGTGTATTGGTATGATCCGCGACACAAGCAATTCGGTAGATGTTGTATATACCCGGGTTCTTCGAGTTTATATGGTACGAGTTACACCGCGAGCTTTGTGTCCCTCCAACGCTGCAACTTACTCCCGTCCTCTAATATTCACTAGTTCATCGTATCTTCTTTAGTACTACGGTATAAATTTTCTGTATGCCGAATGCTAGATTGTTGTATTACCCCCTTCTGTTCTCAATGATCTTCCCCTTTGTTTTGCAGTTTTTAACACACATAAATCAACTGAAATGTTTACTTAGTGTAAAAATTAACACACCTTTTATTTTGCAGTGCATTCTACAAGTTTGACTTGATTTTAAGTCAAACGGGTTTTTCATTTGGTCTATATACTAGTCTCAATATGGCTAATCAATAAACGGCAAAACAAATGTGAAGATCTTTCAGAACAAGAGGGAGTATGATGAGCGATTTTTTGAAATTGAATGTCCGAGAGTTGATGCGTAATTCACTATTTCACCAATTTATTTGATTGGATTCATTTTCTTCAAATCTCGCACGTTGGTTTGATCCTTACTATCATTTCGTCCACCATGTGTTTATTTTTTTTGAAGGGAAACGTTCTAGACTTTCATTCCGTCGTTGCTACTACAAAATCGGTAGCAGCTACATCTAATACAAACTCAGGACCACTATCGACCCAAACTCGAGCCGAATACTCCACTGGACTTATATGTGCGGCCTCATGTGCCGCCTTATTACCACTACGCCGAATATGACTAAAAGTACAAGAAACAAATCTACGAGACAAATTAAAAACATCTAACACTGCTAGGCCAAAGTAACTCGAATCAAAACGCCTATGAATCAGTGCATTCACTAACCGCAAAGAATCCGACTCAAGAACAACGTTCTCCAATCCTCGCTGCCACGCAATCTGTAGCCCAAACTCCGCTGCCCTGGCCTCCACCACATCCGGCTCCCACCGCGCTCTCACCTGTTTGCACCCAACACTACTAACAGACCCCAAATGATCCCTAACTAGCACGCCCATTCCCGACCCGGCCTCGCCAAGTACTGCACCATCCGAATTAAATTGTACAAAGCATTTCTTAACATTGTATGCTTAATTATAGTGTTTCGGCTAGTCTTGGATCTAGTAGTGTACTAATCCTCTAAGCTAGGATTTCGCTACAACTTACTAACCTCCTACTCGAAAACTTCTCCCCCTTTTGTTTTGGGGTTTTGACCGGCCATGTTGGGAGCTATTACTAGACATAACATTGCCGAATTGAGTTATTCGAATTGACTTAACATATCGGGGTATTTGACATGTAAAGTTATGGTAAAAATTGTGAATAGAGTACAAGCACATCTAAGGTATGTTTGTGTTTTGTTAATAAGTTCTTAAATTACTCGTATTAGATGACTAAATATATACTAGTTTTTATACCCGTGCAATGCACGGGAATTACAAATGCTTATATGAAATAGTTTTGTGTCATACTCCGCATTACTTTAATTTATAGATAATAAATAAATTGTATCGTAATATTGACAAATATAAAGAAATTTCAAACATAGCATTAGCAAACATAAATTTAAAATTTGTAAAGAGAATTTATAGATGTTGATAGAAAAGAACCCCAAAATTTATAAATATAGGAATTTAAGACCAATGATAATGATTTTGTCTTTTCCGTGTGATCAAATATGTTTAAAAATGCACGCAGTCATATAAGATACCAACTTATTTAGTTTTGAATCTCCTATTGAACGCATAAACCAACAATCGACTTTTAAACTTGACAATAATTATCATCCTGAAACTTTCTTAGTTGATCCCCTCTACGCTCTACCCCTTAAATACCCTAGGCGTCCCCACAATTCATTTTAACTCTTATACAAAGGTCCTTGACCGACAATTTGCACCCCAACCATCAATTTCTATTGCCCAACACCCAATCACCCGTCAACATGCTACACGACACTGTAATAGTCTGATGCATCATACGTCGCAACACAACCCAATAAGATTAAATGTCACCCTTAAGTTCGTAAATCCTGGCTTGAGTTTTAACAGGTGAAAGGCTTGTTGGTAATGTATAGTAGAAACCTATTATAAACATATGATAATAAAAACCTTAGGGTCTGTTTGGTATCGTTTTGTGTTTTCAGTTTTTTTGAAAACCAAAGTCCCGTTTTTGAAAACCAGAAAAAGTGGTTTTCAGTTTTCATTTTCAGTATAACTATTATAAAAACATGCAATTAAAATTTATTTTTGCAACTTATTTAACAAAAAAAATTCAAAATAAAAAACCAAAAACAGAAAACGGCAGTGATACCGAACGGACCCTTAGTGTCTCAACTTAGGACAAACCAATTCCATAAACCACTTTCCATAATCTTGGAGTGTTACAAACACCCTCTCCCCTTATGTCACATGTTCTAGCCGACCCTCACCCCCAGTCGATACTTACTTGGCCCCTTAACCAACACTTCTTCACTTGTCATATTTTTAAACGGCACTGCCACACATGAACTCATTTGAGGCCCCACTCCAAGTGAATTCTTGTACTGGACCCCCCACCCGGTCAATTCCTATGCACCCGTCCTCTTTACCCGTGTCAATTCGTATACTCGACCATTTATAACACACATATTATCGACTCCTCCACTTGCCCTGATCTGCCTAAGCGACATATGAGGCTCTGCCCCACATGAACTCCTATACTCGACCTCCAACTCGGTCATTTATTTTACACCCTGTCCTCTTTACCTATGTCGGTTCTTATACTCGACCCCTTATAACACATATGTTATCGACTCCTCCACTTGGCACCCCTCATCTCTATGCAACATATGGGGTGGATCCGTGCCACATGAACTCCTTTACTCGACCTCCAACTCCATTCTTGTACCATGTTCTCTTCACCCGTGTCGATTCTTATGCTCGACCCTTTTTCACACACATATTTTCGACTCCTCTAGTTACCACCCCTGATTTTCCTGCGCGATGACCCTACCATTCTCCAAAAATATTATATCTTACTTTCAGAGTATATTGAATATTTTAAACTCTTCTAATAATATAATCGGTGAGAAATCAATTTACTTTTATAACCAATGACATCTATCGTTGTGCATCATCTTATAAGTCAATAAGCATATATTTTCGATGTCGGTCAATAAGCATATATTTTCTAATCCACTTGTTTTCTCTGATTCTTCACTCTAGTCACTTGCATACTCCATCGTTGGATCTAGTCCTAGCGTCTCTCCTCGAAAGGCCCAAGTTACCATGCAAAAGTGATAGAGCGATATAAGTGTACATGTAGTCATGTACCGAATCTTCGTTTAAAAATTGCTGAAATACCTAGGGTTTTAAATATGTGGTTCTTTTCTCTTTTAATATTTAGTATGTAGAAAAATCTTATCAACATATATTCTTGTTCATATTTTCATTTTGAATTGATGAATTGATTTATGTAAATGTAAATAAAAATTAGTTTATAAATTCTTTCGCTTTTTAAGATTTCTAGATTTGTTTCAGTAATTAACGAATCATAATACGAAGAGAATTAATCTTGGGCATTCATTCACCTAGATCTAATGGGCTAACAAAATACTCCCTTTTATTTTCTCTCTCCTCCCTTACCCACCAGCACCACGCATCACCAATCGACACCCGCTTGAGATGTTGCCGCCGCCTCCACCGTCCACCACCTGAGATTGTACTTCAACTGGCGGTGCTTCAATTGTAACTTGTGAAGTTGATATTGCTTCACAATTTTCCATTTTGCAGGAGAATATGTGCGTGAGAAGAGATTTGTATCTGTCAATGTCAATGCCTCGAATGTTATGTCGACTACCATTTATATAATAGCTTGTAATTAGGGTTTGATCATAAAAAAAAATCACTACACACACATAATGTAATGGGCCGTATGAATGTCTTGTATTTTTTTTTATTTGGATTGGTTCTTTCCTTTATATAGAATAAGTTGTAAAAATATGCATGAAGTAACAGTTAGCACACTGGTAATGTAATGAATATGTAAGTGAGAGGTCAATGGTTCAAATCCTACCTCACACATTTTTGGTTGATTTACCCGAGCAGGCTGGTTCGACCCTTTTTATGGAATGAGTTGTAAAAATATGCATGAAGTAATAGGTACCACACTGGTAACATAATGAATATGTAAGTGAGAGGTCAATGGCTCAAATCCTATCTCACACATTTTTGGTTGATTTACCAGAGCATTGCTGACGTGTTAAATGAGTGCTGACTTGTTGTTGACGTGTCAGTTGTTCGTTGGACCTCGCCACGTCAGCTTATCATGCACGCAATTATTAAAAGTAATAGATAGATTATACACTCCATAAAAGGAAGGTATTCGATCAACATGTGAATTTTGATTAGTTGTTGCTGATTATCAACATATTTTTTATTTATCTCCACAAAAATGAACACAGAACTATTATTGTTTTATTGATTGGTGTTTAATCTAGATTTTCGATTTGATGAGCTGCTTTTCAGCTTTGATACAGGACCTCCTCGGTATTACTGATGATACACAACCAGATCATGGAGAATATAATCTTATCTGGAGCCTTCTCTAAGGTTTTTGCCCCTAATATTTTTTCCAATCCTCATTATATCATACTTAGAGAGAACCACCAAAACTTGAGCCGTATTTGCTCCGGAGCCATATTTTTGAAAAACCATGCATTATGTAATGCGATTGTGGTCAAATTTGATCAATTTTTCGAAAAACGCCAAAGTTGCTCCAAACATATGTGAAGATAGCCTAGGACTAAATTTGTTGGAATTGAGTATTGGTTACTCATTTTGTGAAATATTTCATACATTTCGACATTCGTCACTTTGTAAGAACTTATGACCGTTTTGGCCGCGTTACTTATCTTCTCTTAAGTTTTAACTCTAATACTTTGCAAATCGTTATTATATCATACTTATAGACTACCACAAAATTTGAGCGTTTTTTGCTTCGAAGCTATTTTATCGAAAAACCGTGGATTATTTACTGTGATTCTAGTCAAATTTGATCTTTTTTTGTAAAACGCCTAATGTCTTCCAAACGCTATTGAAGCTAGACTAGGACTATACTGTTGGATTTGATTGTTGGTTCCTCATTTTGTGAAATATTTCATGCGTTTTGATGCTCGTCACTTTGCATGGATTTAAGCCCGTTTTGGCCGTGTTTCTTATCTTCTCTTAGGTTTTTAATTCTAATATTTTGCAAATCCTCATTATATCATACTTACAGACTATCACAAAATATTGAGACGGTTTAGCTCCGGAGCCATTTTATCGAAAAATCGTGCATTATGTACAGTCGTACAAGTGTACAACGAATCTGGTCAAATTTGATCAATTTTTCAAAAAACGCCAAATGTCTTCGAAAAATTAGCGAAAATAGCCTAGGACAATAGTTGTCGGGTTTGATTGTTGGTTTCTCATTTTGTTATTTATTTTATGCGTTTCGACGCTCGTCACTTTGTATGGATTTAAGACTGTTTTGGCTGTCTTTCTAACCTTCTCTTACGTTTTCGGCCCTACTATTTTTCCAATCCTAATTATATCATACTTAGAGACTACCACCGAACTTTGAGCCGCTTTTGCTCCGGAGCCATGTTATCAAAAAACCGTGAATTATGTACCGCGATTCTGATCAATTATTCGAAAAATGTCAAATGTCCTCCAAACACTACTGAAACTAGACCAGGACTATAATTGTTGGATTTGATTGTTGGCTCCTCATTTTGTGAAATATTTCATGCATTTCGACGCTAATCACTTTGTATGGATTTATGAGCGTTTTGTGAAATCGAGTCGTTTTTACTCAGGAGCCATTTTATCGAAAAACCATGGATTATATGTATTGCGATTCTGGTCAAATTTGATCAATTTATCGAAAAACACCAAATGTCTTACAAATGTTACTGAAGATAGACTAGTACTATACTTGTTTGGATTTGATTGTTGGTTCCTTATTTTGTGATTTATATATATCATGCATTTCGACGCTCGTCACTTTGTATTCATTTATGACCGTTTTGGTTGTTCTTCTAACTTTCTCTTAAGTTTTCGGCCCTAATAATTTTCCAATCCTTATCATATCATACTTAGAGATTACCACCAAATCTACAGCCGTTTTTTTTTCAGAGCAATTTTATCGAAAAACAATGAATTATGTACCGCGATTCTACGCAAATTTGATCAATTTTTTGTAAAACGCCAAATGTCCTTATCTTCTCTTACGTTTTTTTACTCTAATATTTTTCAATCTTAAACAAATTATCCTAAAAGACTACCACAAAAATTTGAGCTATTTTTGCTACGAAGCTATTTTATCGAAAACTGTTGCTTATTTACTGCGATTCAGGTCAAATTTGATTTATTTTTCGACAAACGCCAAATGTCTTCCAAAAATTAATGAAGACTGTCTAGGACTATACTTGTTGGATTTTAGTGTTGGTTCCTCATTTTGTGAAATATTCCATGCGTTTCGACGATCGTCACTTTGAATGGATTTATTACCGTTTTGGCTGTATTTCTAACCTTCTCTTAGTTTTTTTGCCCTAATATTCTTCTAATCCTCATTATATCATACTTAGAGACACCCACCAAAATTTGAGTCGTTTACGCTCCACAGCCATATTTTCGAAAAACCATGGATTATGTACTGCAATTCTGGTCAAATTTGATCAATTTTTCAAAAAACGCCAAATGTGCTCCAAACATATGTGAATATAGCCTAGGACTATACTTGTTGGATTTGAGTGTCGGTTACTCATTTTGTGAATTATTTCATGCATTTCGACACTCGTCACTTTGTATGGATTTATGACCGTTTTGGCCGTGTTCCTTATCTTCTCTTGAGTTTTTAACTCTAATATTTTGCAAATCCTTATTCTATAATACCATGAAATATTTACTACGAAGCCATTTTATCGAAAAACCATGGATTATTTACTGCGATTCTGGTCAAATTCGATCAATTTTTCGAAAAACGGCAAATGTTTTCCAAACACTGCCGAAGCTAGACTAGGACTATACATGTTGGATTTGATTGTTGATTCCTCATTTGATGAACTATTTCATGCGTATCAACGCTCATCACTTTGTATGAATTTATGACCGTTTTGGCATTTTCCTTATTTTCTTCTAGGTTTTTTACTCTAATATTTTTCAAATCCTCATTACATCATACTTACAGACTACCACCAAAATTTGAGTCTTTTTTGCTCCGGAGCCATTTTATTGAAAAGCTGTGGGTTATGTACTCCGATTCTGGTCAAATTTGGTCAATTTTTCAAAAAAATCCAAATGTCATCCAAACATTACTTCAAATACCATAGGGATATACTTATTGGATTTGAGTGTTGGTTTCTCATTTTCTGAATTATTTTATGCGGTTCAACGCTCGTCACTTTGTATGAATTTATGACCCTTTTGGCTCTTTTTCTAACCTTCTCATAGGGTTTTGGCCCTGATAGTTTCCAATCCTCATTATATCATAATTAGATACTACCACGGAATTTTGAGTCTTTTTTGCTTCAGAACCATTTTAGCGAAAAACCTTGGATTAGTACTGCGATCCTTGATAAATTTGATCAATTTTTCGAAAAAAAAACGCTAAATGTTCTTTTAACATTACTGTGGATAGCCTAGGACTATACTTGTTGGATTTGAGTGTTGGTTCTTTATTTTGTGAAGTTTTTCATGTGTTTCGACGCTTAATTTGTACAAATTTATAGGCCATCTACTCTTAGGTTTGTTACTCTATATTTGGCAAACCCTCATTATATTTAGAGACTATCACGAAAATTTGAGCCGTTTTTGCACTGAGCCATTTTATCGAAAAAACGTGGATGATGTACTGCGAATCTGGTCAAATTTGAATAATTTTTTCTAAAAATACTAAATGTCTTCCAAACATTACTGAAGATATCCTAGGACTATATTTGTTGGATTTGATTGTTAGTTCTTCATGTCGTTTCGAGTCTTGTCACTTTGTATGGATTTATGACCGTTTTGGCTGTTTTTGTAACCTTCTCTTAGGTTTTCGGCCATAATATTTTTCCAATCCTTATTATATCATATTTAAATACTACCACCAAATTTTGAGCCGTTTTTGCTCCGGAGCCATTTTATTGAACAACCGTGAATTATAAACTGCGATTCTGGTCAAATTTGATCAATTTTTCGAAAAACGCCAAATGCTCTCTAAACATAAATTAAGATAGCCTAGGACTATACTTGTTGGAATGGAGTCTTGGTTCCTCATTTTGTGAAGTATTTCATTTGTTTCGACGTTCATCACTTTGTATGGATTTATGACCGTTTTGGCATTTCTAAACAAGTTCTTATGCTTTATTTTAAGTTACAACCTAGATTTGTTTTTTTGACATTTGCTCAATTATGTGATTTTTTTAGATCAATGAACTTAATTTATATAATTACCTATTGTGAAGCGAGCCTAGTCTTTCTTAATTTCAGTAAGTACAAACATAATTTTATTAAATTATTTTTATTTTTTTTTGTTTTTTTATTAGTTTTGGTGTTTAACAAATATCCAAATAGTTCAAAGTGTGGCTTTGAACAAGTTTTTCAACTTTGCTATTTTTTGTATACCAAATACAACTGGTATTTTTTAGATCTCACCCTCATCACTTTAGTGGCTAAAAAATACCTCTTTGAATAATTTCAACACGAAAATCATGTGGGAATTCTTTCATAACATTAGTGGTTATTTGGTTGCATACAAGAATTCCAATTTCCCATGAAGTTCTGCTCCCATGTTATAGAAATTCACATTAATTTTCCAAAGTGTTTGGTTAAAAGTATAAGGAAATATTAAGGTTCATATCGTATTTAATAACTATAATAATTTGTTAGTACATTTAGTCAATTATAATCTTGTATTCTAGGCACGACTAACTCTTGCAATCTCACTAATCTAGAATTTAGGATTATGTACTCTAGCAAAACTCTAACTCTAATCTTGTGTATTGATACTCATCAATTATAATGAGAATGATAAGTTTTTCCACCATCACATACTCTCCTCCTCAACAAAAAGTAGGAAGTAAATTTCCACACGAATTTTCATTTTGTAGGAATTAAATATTCCCATGATTCTCAATTTGTATTACTTTGGGCAATCATACAACTCCAAAAATTTGAATTGATTGATTTTTTATTACTGCACGAACAATAATATATGGGTGAAATATGTACGCTACTCAAAAGGAAGAACAAGGAATTTGATCAATGGCCGACTTGTCGCTACTTGTAATGGGTAATGGGTTACCCCTCTCTAGACAAAGGCCTAGTCGGAGGTTGAATTCAGCATTGCAAGAGATGAAGTTTACGGGTTTTTCTTCAATCCAAACGAGAAAGAGTACAAGCTACTTCTTTATGATAAATTGGATCGAGATGGGAATTAGAACAAGTACTCGGTGTATGGTTTGAGTATGTAGTAACGTAATGAAGAAGCTTAGATTATCTCCCAGTTATGATTTCACCCCATGCCAAGGGCCAGCTCTGTTGCGGCAACTGGAGGAGTCTTTTGGCGAGTTATCGTAAGGGAGGACTATATATATGATGGGGTAACTGAAACTCGTATGATGAAAGTTGTTATGCATGATTTACTGACGAAAGATCTACACTACGGGTGAAGCCGCTTCCCCGAGACGTCACTTACGCACCAATCAGCTTAGACGACATACAAGACCATGCAACTGTTGGAGATTCGTTCGCGTGAGTGTGTGCGGCATCTGCCGGTTGTGATGGGCATTCTAAACGGAAGTCTGGTGGTGTATGTATATGGAGTGTATTGGTGCGTATAACCCACGGCACAAGGATTGTGGTTGCTATGTGTTGGTACACATTTTGTAAATGGGCCACAGCGCTTAGGAAAATGTTCCTTGGAAAAGGCTCATGTGATACTCTCAAGGCCCATAGGATACTAGCCATCAGATCTTGGTTGAATGAAGGGTCAGGATTGATTAGGGGTACATTGGTTATTCCTTGAACTCCCTATAAATACCCCCTCATTTGTCATGATCAAGGGACCTTTTGCACACCCAATATACATTCTCTACTCTACATACTATCTTATTTTTGTGACGACTCCATCCTGACTTGAGAGTCGGAGGGGCGTCGCCTGGCAAAAGCCGGGCACCCCCCCTAGGTTGATCTCGGTCTATCCCAAATCGAACTCACCCCATCCAACACTATGATTTGGACTTGAATCGTTAGTTTAAATACGCTACGAGTTAATAAGTTATTCCGGGAGATTTGTGTCTCTTAAACGCTGCAACTTTCTATCCCCGAATTAAACAAGCTAAGTTTTGGTCTACAGTCTACACATGTTCATCTAATCATTTTGTTTATGTAGCTTGGATTTGGCTAATATATATCACTCTGTCCCAATTTAAACTTCCATTGAAATTTGAAATACTCTCACATAATATTGTTTTATGAGAAGTTTAATTCGAGACGGAGTGGATTCGTTCTTACTGTGTTTTCTTGGAAATTTATTGCCATGGCAACGTTTGGAATTTGGATGAATAGAATTGGCTAGCTAGTAATTAACGTTTGATTGTAACTTTGTATGCCATTTAGAGGTTTAGGCTTCCTTGAAAAAGAATTTACACTACGTGTTGTTTGGTTCTTTCATGCTTTACATGATTCGTACTTGGCATATGACTTGTTTGAATCAACATATATTATTCATGGATTTAATTTAATAAAGTTAATGTTTGGGTGTAATTTAAGTCACACATCGAAAAAAACAATGAAAACTATTGATAAATGTTCATTTTTGCTCAGCTCATTAATTAATTAATATGACATCTTTAGGGTAAAGATAACTCACTCGCAAAACCATGTCGAGTAGGCAACTCGATCCAAAACAGACGGTTCGAGCGGGTGGCTAGCTTGAGCATTACAAGGAATAATTATTGCATGATCAAGATTAAATATCCTAGCCAATAAGATTGGCCTAACAGTGGATAAGTCAAGCTATCTAGCCATCTAGGTTTGTCTCGACGCTCGATAGATTTCGTATTTCTTTGTTTTGTTCTATTCAGGTGTGCGTTAAAGGTTTCGTTGTTTTGCAAGTGTGTTGAACGCTAAAATTTAAGGACACTTATATAAAATATCTTATCTTATTATATTTAACTGTAAAGAACAAGATGCAACATAATAGAATGGTGAAATTTAAAAACTATGCAAAATGCGAGAGAGTTTTGCAAACTTGAAAGATAAATTCAATTGACTATAAATGCCAGGCTTGCTAATGACAGTCAAAGAAGATATGGAACAATTACCTCCATGCCTTCTATCTTCACCATGGAAAAAAAAAAGTTATTCTAAAACATGAACTGATCGCGATACGGGGCGAGACCTCCCGGTGTGCACTAAAAAGATAGATAAAGAACTAAGAAGTTGTTGTTTGATCGATTGTTGATGCCTATTGTTGTTTTATTCCGTACTTAAAATAGGATAATCTTTTCGGCGGTTATTTGAACTCACACTTCCTTCTCCAGTCGTGGGATGAGACGTTTATGGGAAGTTTCTCACGTCTCCCTTGATGTTCTAACTGCTTCTGAGGATGCGCCCATTGCTTATTTCAAATCGTGGGCTCAATGCTTGTTGTTGGCCCAATCCCAGAATCTACTTAAAAATGGGTCTTTCCTTATCGGATCCATTGTGCTGATGATACTCCCTACATTGCGTCACAATACTTACTAATTTTCAACAAATTTAGATCAGCCCAAATCAGTTCAGAGTCATTCACATTAGACCAAATGTAGATCAGAGTCATTCAGATCAGTTCAAAAATATGCAGTCATGTCGAATAGGGTCTCAATGACTAGATGTACTGTTGAAGGCATAAGACACTTGTATATATGCTCTAAGGCCTGTGCGATTGGACATCATTTTTCTAATCTGATTTGATTTGATTTGAATCTATTGATAAATTAACTACATTTAAACAAATTATTAAGGCTCCGTTTAATATGACTGCATCTTTCTAAACTGACCTGATCTGAATTATTCTAATCTGATCTGATTTGAATAACTCTTGATATATATGATCTTAATTTGTTGAAAATGTGAATGAATTTCAACGAATTGGTATCAATTATGGACCAAATACATTGATATTTGATAGTTATTAGATTTCTGATCTGATCTGATTTGAATGATTTGAACTGATCTGAATACTACTTATATTAAGTCATATTAAACAGGGACTTACCTAGAAGTAGACTAGATTCATTGATTGTTATTTGAATAATTCTGATCTGATTAGATTTAAATAAACCTGATCTAATTTTATTTGATGTGAATACATCTTATCTGATTTGGAAACATTGTTTAATAAGTTGAGTCACACAGGGAATAAGTCTCTAATTAACTTAGTTTAAATTTTTAGTTTAGTTGGTTCATTAATAAGATATCAAAGCCTCTCGTTCAAGTTCGAGTCTTTATAGCCTTCTGCGGCCTCCGTTAATTAAATTAAATTGGAATATGAGTTAGAGCTTATCAGTTTAACGTGTACAAGTTATTTGTGAGACCATTGTATCACCCACGTTTCAAGCCCATTGAACATTTGCGTGAATGGACGAGTTGAATGCATAAAACCGGTGTGTGGGTTATAATCATTAGTCTCATTTGTACTTTTGATTGAGCTTATTCATTAACATTGGTGTAGTGTAACAAAAACATTCTAATTTAATTCATATTATTATAATTGGTTTCTTCCCTAATTTTTCTATACAATTTTTTATAGTAGGTACCCCTGAATTGGTGTTGGCGGGTTTGAACTTTGAATTTGCTTCCGACATTTTGGAAACTATTGTCATGCATCGTTCCGGTTTTGATCCCCAAATCTACGATCCGCCACCTAGCCGTCCGATTTAAGTTTCTAGCACGGACGGCGTATCCGCTAGTGCTCACCCAAGTAACATCTATCTACTCACATAATCGCAGATAACAAAAATAGCGTACACGTTTTTTTTTTAAAAGAAGGATAAAATAACCGTAAATAGACAACGACTCAAGGCGTATCAAACCCCAAGCTACTTAAGTCCCAGTTTTCTACCACTTCCTCAACCTCTCAAAATTTTTGGCAAATGTTATTAGCGTTTCGGTTTCGATTCCAAAATTTAGGATCCGTTGCGAAGCGGTTCGGTTCAGGTCTCTAGCACATACGACGTATTTGCTCAATGCTCATACTCACCCCGATAAACATCTACTCGCATAATCATAATAACAAAGAGAGTAGTGTACAACTTCATTCTTAGATGACAGATTAAATAACCGTAAAAAGACAAACTCAACGCTTATTGAACCCGTAACTAGCTAGTTCGAGTAGAATACTCCCAATATTCAACAATTTTAAAAAAAAGAAAGGAAGAGCCCCAATGTCACCAACTCACCATATAACCGAAGAAGGGTAGGACAAGGGACAATGGAAGTCGGAAGAAACCCCATTATAAGGCGCATGTTAACACGTTTTATACTTGTATAGTTTTAACAGATTGTACACATGCTGTTAATTAGACAGCTTCATGGTAATAATTGATTAATTAACTTTTACTGTACATTAGTTTAAAAAAAAAAACAAACAGATTTCAGGAATTTTACCCTGAAATTTCGCATCATGAATTTTGTGACATGATGATGAGATCTCCCTCTCACACACTCTGAAATTTGTGTCTTCAACTTCCACTCTGTTTCTTCCCCTTTTTTTTATATATATATATATTTTTTTCTTTCTTTCAGATAAACCCTAAAATGTCCAAACAAAACCATCAATGATTTATTTCATCTTATTTTATTTATTGGTGTCATTTCTCCACCATTTCCTTTACCAAAAACAATTCCAACATTTAGACTAAGATTTTAATATGAAATTAATTTAGATTGTTCCTATATTTTCTCAAAGTGGGTTCTTACTCAAATTCCACATCCCAAGGAGTATTACACACACTACATTATTATTATTACTTGCAATTAATAATTATTGAGTATTTAATTTAATTTATTTAATTCAATTTATTTCAGTAAAATTTGATCCCATAATTTTCTCTCTCCTCAAAGTTTGGGTCTTTTCAGTTTTTTTGATTTGTTGCCCACTTGATCTCTGCTGGTAATAAAAAAAAAAAGTTGGGGGAGTTTTCTTGCAAAATTTGTGCGAAATTCCAGTTTTTTCTGAATTGGGTAATCTCCAAACTGGGTGAGATCTCATAGTTTGGAGTAAAAATTTGAAACTTTGGACATCAAATTATAAAATCTGAGGTGGGTCTGTGAGATTTGGTACTAATAATTAAAATAAATAAATAAAGGTGGTAACTTTGATTTGATTTTGTTTGATTTAGAGGTGGGTTTATTTCAATGAAAAGTGAGGAAGTAGTTGAGGAAGAAGCTTCAAGGACACGATGAGTGGAGGCTCATTGGGTCTGGGTTTGCGGACAGGAAGTTATGGATCATTGCAACAATATCAACAACAACAACAACAACTCCAGACCAATAATTTATTGCCAAATCAATCGCCGTTGCCGCCGCCGCCGCCGCCGTTTCTGAATCGTAAACAAGCTAAGATGTTGAGGGAGAAGGAGAAGTTGTATTATTGGCTTTGCAAGGCAATTGGCAGGAAAAAAGTTGGCATGCTCTTTCTTGCTCTTGTTTCTACTGCGGTTTTTGTTTGGGTTGTATATGTCGGCAAAGGTTTGATCACTCTCTTAAATCTTATACTACAAGTTTGATAATTCTGATTTTAGTACTGATCCTGCATTTTTTTAGATTACTGCTTGTTTTATGTGAATTTATATAGTAATGTGATTATTACTACTATGATATTGCACTACTAGTTTGTTTGTTGTGTGTGAAATGTGTGGAAATCCGGGTATTTGTGATTGGAATCGGATTCGATTTGTGATAGTTCATTGATAATTTGCTGTTATAAGCTGATGAATCTTGGTCTAGGATTGTGAACAGAAGCATTTTCAGGCAATTTTTTCTGAGATCCTAACTATTTTCGATGTTAGAATTGGCGGGTGGTTTGTGCCCAAGGAGATATGATGTAGGCGATTTTGTGTGAAACGAGTTAGATTTCAAGGGATTTTAGTCTGGACTTCCATACATTGTTTAGCTTTTGTGTGGATGCCAGTGTCCTGCATATATCTCGTTTAACGTGTGTGTTGAAGAAGTCTTTTAGGAAATCTATACTAGTCCCAGGGATTTTATTTTCAGATGTTTCGTCTCATAGTGGTTGTTCTTGCTATGAGAATGCAAATTGAAGCCGTTTCTATCTAGGGTGGCAGTTTCAGTGACTGTCTAATCGAGAGTTATTGATTCTTGAGAGTTGTGGTTGGTGCTCAGGCTTCTGTGTAGTAGAGGACCGGAACTTATATATTAAACATGGTTCTTTTCAGGTGAAGATACAGCAGGGAGGGAGGGTCCTCCGAGCATTAGATATGATAATAACAAGACACAGAATAGTAATGAATCCTTACCTGCAAACGTAGTGCACGAAGTAGTCCAAATTGAACCTCGTAAATACTTCACAGGTTACACCCTTCCTCCAGGAAATCCTTGTGAAACTTTCGCGTTACCTCCTCCACCGGCTGATAGAAAGCGAACTGGACCTCGACGTAAGTTCCTCGCCACAAAACTTTTTCAGTGTTATTCTTTTTCAACTGTTTGAACTTGTATCTGTAGATGCTTCAGCTTATAGTTCATATGTCTTTTCAGCTTGTCCAGTCTGCTACCTAGATGAGGAACAAGCTTTATCGTTAATGCCAGATGCACCATCATACTCCCCTGTGTATAATTTGACTTATGTCCATGAAGAACAGTCATCTAAAACTGAGTTTGGAGGCTCTGAGTTCGGTGGCTATCCTTCATTACAGCAAAGGTTGGATTCTTACAATATCAGTGAGTCGATGAACGTCCACTGCGGGTATGTTTTCTTGATTACTATTCAGTTTTACTGTCCCAGCTTTTTTTTGTCAGATTTTATCGAATACTCCGTACATGATATGATATGATGATGGTGCTTCATTTTTTCGAGCAGATTTGTCAAGGGACCAAGACCCGGTCATGGGACTGGATTTGATATTGATGATACTGACTTCAGTGAAATGGAACAGTGTAACGGAGTAGTTGTTGCCTCGGCAATATTTGGTACTATCATATTATACTGTAAATGTGAAGTGGCACTGCAATTGTTCGTTTTGGCACAAGTTAGCCTTGCTCTTTAACTTAATGATTTTTTTTTTCTGCCAGGAAATTATGATTTACTGCAACAACCAAAGAATGTTAGTGAAGCAGCAAAAAGAGATGTGTGTTTCTTTATGTTTTTCGATGAGGAAACTGAAGCGGCGATGAGAAATGCTAGCATCCTTGATGCAACCAATAAGGTTGGACTGTGGAGGATAGTTGTTGTACGTAACCTTCCTTACACAGATCCAAGGCGGAATGGCAAGGTAAAGTAGCTTGTTGGCCCTAGGTTAACTGCAATTTTTTATAATTGCTGTTTTTCCTTTTGCATGGAAATTCATGTCATCAGTCATCTGTTAGTTTCTGGTCCTCAGTTCTGCTTTAGGCAATAAAATCTTGTTTGATGTCTGTCCCATTTACATATGCTTTGAAATAACTCATCAAGTGTAATCTGGCTTTTTCCCCTTGTTCATGATTAGGACACTAGTACATATAGCCTCTGCTCTGGTATAGTGATTTGCCATGCCCTAATTTGCTATCTTGTCAGCTTCACATAGGCTATATATATGGCTCTAGTTTCTACTATTAGCCTTATGCATAGGTATTCCACTTTGATTGACAAAGCGCTCATGGTGGCTTAAACTAGTGGCTGTATCACCAGTAGATCTTGCGTCCCCTCGTTATCACGTAGTAGTGCCATCATTTTTGAAGGGTCATAACTTAGTTTTCACTTGAGGCTTCATGATCAAAGAAGTCTGAAGAACTTTTAAGACCCTGTTTCCCTAGATTGGCCAGGTATGGCTAATTCTGTACATGATGCTGAAAACTTTCCTGACAACAGGCATGATAAAAGAGGGAGTGGTTGTGTGCTTGGTTGATAGCCCATATTTTTTTAGGCAAGTGAAATTGTTTGAAAGAGATTAGTTAATCTGAGATCTAGGAAGGCCCTTATGAACAACTGAAATTATTTGGAAGAACATGACCAATATGTGATTCACAATGGTCCTCAAGTACCTCTAATGAGTTTGCTGGATACATCAACCTAGTCGCCCCGTTCCATTTTCCTCCCTAGACTAAATATGATTAAAAAAAAAACCTCTTATTCGGTGTTTGAGTCCTTGTATATTTTCCCTCATACCCAAAGAGATTTCCTCATTCTCTTTGGGCACATGCATTAAGGAAAATTTTGAAGAAACGTAAACTAATAAACAAATGCTTGGGTGGAGATCAAGTAGAAAGATTGAAATGGGGATTTTCTTTGGGTTTACCAAAAAAAGATACTGGGAAAATCTCTTTGGGTAGGGGGGGGGGGTGTAGTCTATAAGATAACTTATTGTAATTTGTTGTCAAGGACAACAGATTGCTATGTTGATTTATGTAAAGATGAGATCAATAACTACAAAAGTACAACCACATTACCCCAGTGCCTTGATGGCTCTCACTTATGTCGAGTTAGGGGGGCCGCATGTACGCAGTCTTAACCCTTTGTCAAAAACATAGAGGCTATTTCACAGTATAAGAAGCACATGCAGTTTATCAGCCATTTGGCTTCTTCCATCACAGTTCAAAGGCAAAGAATTATTAAGTCTTCGGCTCAATTGGAAATGTACTACTTTGTGAAGATGAAATCAAACTAATAATTTTGCCTGCTGTACCTTTTGTGCTATAATTGTCCTGCCATAGCTATTTAGTCTGTTGAAGGCTCTTTACTTGATGCCTGCTTGTTAAGTTTCTAATTTTAGTTTCTCTTTGGTAAAAAGGATTTTGTTTATTAGCGCAGTGGCTAGGTGAAATATTAACTTGCTTGTTAGTGATTATGTAGAGCAATATATTAATTATTACAACATCATTGTCGTCTTTTACTTTGATAGGTTCCAAAGCTTTTACTTCATAGACTGTTCCCCAATGCTCGTTATTCTATATGGATGGATGGGAAGCTTGAACTTGTTGAGGACCCTTATCGAATTCTTGAAAGGTGAGATACTCCTTTCTCCGTTTTGTTTTGTATACTTTGGTTTGGAAGCACATATTTAATTAGAAACCAATGGGGACTTCTCTCATGTTGAATAGAAGGAATGAATATCCTTAAGGTCATTGGTGAATGACATTTTTTACATGGGACCGGTGTTAAGAAAATTCAACCTTTTGTAGTTATTGAAAACATTTTGAATTACAAACCATGTTTGCTCAGATACATTTTTGTTAGCCGTATGAAATGTTATATTAGTTAGAATCTAACTGCATGTTAAGAAATGCGAGAGGAGCAAAAGTTACACTGGGGAAAGCAAATCGAAGAATCAAAGCACGGTACTTTAGAAAAGCCCATGGTTTTTTCAACATATTCCCTTTCCCATTTGTTTTTTTCTCCATATGAATTTTTGTACCTTCCTGTGATTACTCTCGAATAAACTCACGCTCGGTTAGCATCTCTCCTTTGGAGGTTGAGGGTGTAGGAGATACATTAAGCCGTCCTAAGACTGTGTGGTCTATTGCTCCAATCTCTTACTTTCACACTCAGTATAGTCAACTTCTGAACATCCTATTTTTCAGAATTATTTATCATAATCATGAGTTAGAATTATTATTAATCAATTGGAAACCACCTCTCAGTCTATGCAGGGGTAAAATGCTCACTCCCTTAGCATCCCTTCTTTATAGCATACTCATCTAATTACCTACCAAAAAGAAAATTTAGGGAATATCTGAGTACGTCTTTGAGGGGGTTGCTGTGAAGGTGACATGTATCCATTGCTGGGCTGCATATTAAAGTTTTGAATGATGCACTTCGTAAGTGTAGGCAATCCTTGTGCCTGTGTGTCTGTTACTGGCAAAGCGTCCTCTTACTCTCTCTGTTGTAGTTCCTGAATCTTGTTTCTTGAACCTAAACTTCTTGGGCTGTGTTTTTAAACTCGCACAATTTTTTTGTTTTTGTTTTTACAGTAGTATTTCCATTTCCAATGGAGCCAAGACTAAATATTCATTGGCTTTGGGATATAATGGAATAAAGCAAAATGGCTCATAAAACTGTTTGTGCTTCTTATTTTGTGAAGTAGCACTCAGTCGGTGCGATTCTTGAAGCAATTTCATTTTGGGTCATCCGTGCGCAGCCTCTCTATGTTTCAATAAGGGTAAGGCTTGCGTACATCTGACCCCCCCTACCCCTTACCCCCGCCTTATGGCGGGAGCCTTTAAGGAACTGGGGTAAAGATGTTGTTGTATTGGTTTTACAGTAGTAGAAAATCGTTGGTGAATATTATACCAGCAACAGCAGTTAGTTTTAGAGCTTGGATGTTCTCCCGAATTCCATCTTTAATGTTTTGAGCTTGGAGTAACCCATTATTACACTCCATTTTTTAGGTTCTTTACACTCGGTTGGGATCCGTTTTACATATCCAGACCTAGTGTACAGAATCTAAAAATGTAGAGGGAGTGTTAGAATTGAATTTTCCGATTGTAGTTTACAGCTTCATAGGATTCTAAAGGCTAGGACATTATACTGAACTTTACTTTTTCAAAGATTTCGCGCAATGGAAATTGACAGCTGCAAGATCTGGGCAAGAAATTTGAAAGCTATAGCTCATGAACTGCTATGCTTGTCTGCTAAGTGCATAGGTTGGAATTCCGTGTAGTAGTCTTTTACTTAAATTTTATGTGAATCTGGTGGAGGTTTCATATATCAGATGTTATTCAGATCCAGTAATGATATTATACAACTATAGTAATCATTCTCTCAGGGTTTAGAATTGTATTAATCAAATGAATACCAATACACAGTCAGCTTGCTCATTTGGCTTGTTCTGCAAAAGTTGCTCTTGATGGATTGTTTTGCTGGTATTCTTGGTTTTCCGTTGCTGGTACTGGGAGATGATCAAAGGAGAGGATACAAGTCTTAGCTCTAGAAATTCTTTGCATGTTTAACAATTTATAGTTATGCAGCTTACTTCGTCTTTTTTTTTTCATATAATTTTACCAAAAGCATAGTCCGGAGCTGAACTTCTTAATTTATTTTTTGGTATCCTTGATGCTGCTCCATATAGATATTCAGGAAATCTTTTTGCATCTTCTGTTGCTATAGCCTGCTAATCACCTGTAAGATATGATTTGATAGAAAACTTATTCCCATTTCACTGCAGATTCCTATGGAGATCAAACGCTAGTTTTGCAATATCCAAGCACTATAAACGTTTTGATGTATTTGTGGAAGCTGAGGCGAACAAAGCTGCTGCTAAGTACGATAATGCCTCCATTGATTTCCAGATTGATTTTTATAAAAAGGAAGGATTGACGCCTTATTCGCTGGAAAAGCTTCCAATTACAAGTGGTAAGATTGTAGTCACAGCTTTTATTTTGTTTTCCTGTTTATATCTGAAAATTTCCAAGCTTGTACCTGAAGTCTGAAATTCTAGTCTGATACTTTTACCTGATTTGAGACCCTCGACTTCTGATGATTTTGCCGTATAAGCTTGTCGACTGCTTAGCTCTGCTTCAACCTTAATTGATTTCTCTATTATGCTTAGATAAAGTTAAGGGGAAATGCCTACTATTAAAAGTATATTGAATAGAGAATGTTTACTTGCCACAATAGTTTGCGTAAGAGACTCAGAGGAAGGTGTTGGGAACCATCCAGCCTGAGGGTACTGATCGAAATGTAGTTAACCTTTTGTGCACAGCATGTTCTCCTGTATTCAATCCATTTTCAATCTATCACCTTGTCTGCAGATGTCCCAGAAGGATGTGTCATAATTCGGGAGCATGTTCCAATCTCGAATCTCTTTGGCTGTCTATGGTTCAATGAGGTGGATCGGTTTACCTCTCGAGACCAAATTAGTTTTTCAACAGTAAGGGATAATATTAGGAAGAAGGTAAACTGGACTGTCAGCATGTTCCTGGACTGTGAAAGACGCAATTTTGTCGTTCAGGTAATTTATTCTTTCTACATCTTTAGTTGAGTATATGTTGTCGTCATTTAGCTCGTTTTGAATCTGGTGTATTATGAATTTATGATGCATGATGTGATAACCGAACTTTCCATTTGAAGGATGATCTCATCCTCACTAATAGACTTCATAAGTGATCCCTGCCACTTCTCGTTATTTCCCTCGTTGCCATACAAAAACAGTTATATTCTGCTTGGTACACATCTGAATGAGAAATTTATATGCTTTCCAGTTTTCATGATGCTATCGCTCAATTATTATTTGCTTATGATAATTCAGGGTTATCACAAGGATGTGTTAGCGCAGAAGGAAGCACAAAAACTAGTTGTTGTCCATCCTCCTCCACTTGTATCTCCGCCTCCTCCACCGCCTCTGCTTTCTCCACCACCACCAATCACTCAAACTGAAAGCCCTCCAGTACGGAGGAACTCACCAAGGCGTGGAAGAGGCCGAAGGCGGAACCGCAAGGTTGCCGCTGGAGCTACAGATACAGGCACAAATCCAGGTTGAGGTCAAAAATTTTGTGTAGCCTAAATATTTTTACTCCACATGCAATGGTTTCACCTTCTCTTCGTCAAAAAGCCGGGTCTGGGTGTGAACTGCCATTCCGAGAAGTGTTGTATGTTATCATCTACAGAAACTACTGCTATTGCTGTAATTTTTTTTCCAAATAGAGGTAAGGTAAACTATTGAGGAAAATGAAGGGAAAAGGAAATTGCCAATTCATTATTTGTTGTACATATATATAAATATTAATATATAACTACATTTTTTCAATAAAGTTTGTCATTTATTTTGCCATTATTGTCTCAAATGGCAGCTGTTTTTGGTAACATTCTGCCTGAACACTTTGTTAACTCTTACAGACTGTCTACATTGCACTACCCTTCAATCATTCTCTTCTAGTGTCCTCAGTTTGACTTTTTTAGGTACTCTGGTCTACACTGCTTCTATGGATTTACAGTCCTCTTCTTCCTGTATTATTTATGAGTGGAAGTAAACTGTACATTAAAACATCAAAGTAACACGCACAGCCTCGGCCATTGCTGGTCTGCAAAACACGGATAAGGTAGCTGGTAATGTCGGGCCAACTCTTTTTATTGTCACGAGTCTCGTATGGCTGTATATGTGCCAGTCATGCTGTGGTGTGACCTATGAACTTCGAGCAATACCCCTGGACCATTGTGTATCATTACTCTAGTGAGTACTTAGGACTGTCAGGAGTTGAATGCCATCTTCAGAATGTTCAAATCCTTTGCTGGTGCAACTTTACCACCATAGCATCACTACTAATTCTTAGTGCTGGTGAGGGTACTGTGTCTCATAGATCTCGTGTGGTCAAAACTAGTAGGAGTACTAGTTTGTAGTAATGTCGCGTCTTCTAAGTTTCTAAGCATGACGCGTCTTCTAAGTTTCTAGACACGATGCGCTTTTTAAGTTTCTATAGATGATGTCATACATATACAAGTTCTTTTTTCCAAAACACGTTTGTTTCTTATTTTTGATACAATTCATACGTGTCTGAGTTTTTTTATTTGGAATAATGTACGTGATTCATTAAAATCTTTAGATGAAGATAAGTTATAACTCGTTGAATATAAATTAAACCCCGAAAAGCTAAACTCCACTTCGGCCACAACACTGGTGACTGGTCCAAGAACTGGACATAGGCATATCATTTTTTGCACTTTGCCTAGTTGACCCAGAAAATCTATGATGATAAATTGATGAGGATGAATCCTTTTCTTCCATAAGCTTTTACCCTTTTGGTTGTCAATCAACACTAACTTTATCTTTTTGCTACTTCCTCTAATTTTCCCTTTGCAAAGGGGCCCCTGATAATTTTCTCCCTTACACCTAGACTTATGGATCATCTTTAATGCACCTATAATCCTATCCTTTTGAGCAGATCCCAAGGATAAAGTTCATAGATATTATCTCACTTGTTGCTAGACAAATTCACCTTACAGAGTGAATCGTATTTCACTCTAATCATCTTGGTAAACCAATAAACTCTACGTAATACAAATATATACATACTCGAAGTCTGCACACGGCCACACGATAACAATAACTCGATAAGACGTGCATATATACTTAACACACCCGAGACTTCCACATTTCCACAAAAAATGTGCTTCATTGATATTGGTTCAATAATTATGAAGCGCACGTAGTGGCTTGAACAGTACTATAGAGCTGTTTCTAAAGAGCTGTTTGGAGAATATCATAGTTCCACCAAAACAAGTGGGGGAAGTGGGGGAATCACTTTAAGGTTCCACATATGTAGCAAACTACTGAATTTTGTATGTCAGAACAAAGCAAACAAGTACTTAGTGCGCCCACTACACTTGTGAAATTAATTTTTAACACTTTGTATTATGCTAATGGAGTTCGCATTCATAATAGCGTCTATAGCGACCCCTACCACCCTAATGCATAGGAATGTAGGATCACAATCCTTGTTAAGTTTTAGTTAATCATTCTCGAAGATTACTCATATTAATACAGAGTAGATTTTTTAATTTGTCTAACTTCATATCAATATTCACAAGTTATTTAACATTGAAAAACTAGCTTGTCTAAAACTTTGAATGAGTCTTTAAAATATCAAGCGGATATGACATGAGGCATTCTAAAAGGATTAAAATTTTGTATTTTGTATTATTGTCTCTCAAGTTATGTAACTCGAGCTTTCTTTGTTTAGGATCGGAAGGCTGTTTTAGTTAATTGATTGGGCGCAAAGTGATCGAATATAATTATATTAATCTTGGCTCAGGGAAAAAAAAATCGGCGAGCAAATTTTGTTCGGATTTGATCACGTCTATTATCAATGTCTCGATGCTAAGTAAAGTTTGATACGAAGTGGAGGCTTTTCATTTAAAACCTCGCCAAAAGGTCAAAAGGGATAGCCTTTTCGTCGACTTGCGTGTCCATCATGTTACTCATTTTTATAGAGCGTACATTGTTGCATACACCCTCCTACCCTTTAAGATTCCCCCTTTCGTTTTCTATTTTTGATTAGCTATGTTTGGATCTATTTCTAGACCAAATGAAAGATCCGTTTACCTTAAAATTAAGTGGAGTTGTTAGATTGCAATGCATAATAGATTATGTACTAATTTTTACAACAATTGAACGATTCATTTGGTCTAAAAGTAGACTCAAACATGCCTACCCAAAAACTATTTTCGAAAGGGGGAGATCATTATGGGTAGGAGGGAGTATTTGCATTGTTGATTTTTTTTAGACAAAGCGGCATTGTTGATTTCCTCTAGACTTTAAGGTGTCTTTTGGTTAATTTTAGGTGATGATTTTGCCAAGACAAATCAGTATCTTCTAATGCAAATATGTCTATTATATAGACCGAGTTCAATTTATCTGTCTTGGCGGTAGTAATTACTGCCTTGGCAAAATCATCGCCTTAATTTTATAGAATGAAAACGAAATTGAATGAAAAAAGCAAGTTCATTTAGTTAGAAAAAAAATTATTTAACCTCTTATGAATTTTGGGATTTCTAATTAATTGATTTGCCATACATCTTCTTTAACTAATCGTGTTCAAATGATACCAAATTCTTATATATAAATGAAAGTTCGTATATGGTTTATGTAACTATTAGAAGTCCTTTAAAAACGATTAAAATATCCGATTACTAGATACGCTCGATATTCTGCTTTAAGAAAGAAGGCTACACTAATAAGTTAACTAACTATATAAAGACATAGAAGTTAAATGATACAATAGCCAATTATTGTTGAATCTTTCTGTAAAGGAAATGCTCAAATGCCATCAATAGTGGAACTTGACATGCATAAGTCTACTCCCTTGACCATTGTGTTAGCTCTTTTTTGCACATTTACCTTCTATTTGGTTTTAATATAACATATTTCATGTGGCTAGCTTGTATAATGGTCATATTTTCGTGTTGAACACCAGTCAAAACGATATATTCTTATGAGATTGTACATTCATATCGCATAATTAACAAATAAAACTTTTTATAAAAGGAATGTCGTTTTGGTTATTAGTTTTCCATTTCTCTTAAAGTCTAAAATTAACCATCAGAACAATCAAATTACATAGTTTCCAGTTTTCAATAAATAGTTTACGAAAAAAAACTTCATTCAAACCAGGCTTTACGCCTCAGCTAAGCACCCCTTGTTAAACGGATCAATTGGCGAGCATCTAATATTTTAAAGGACATCTAACGAATGCGGGTTTCTGTGAACAATTATATACTACTCCTACATACCAAAAATTTCACCCCCTTTTGAAATGTTGTTTTGTATGATCATGTTGAGGTCTATTTCTAGACCAAATGAAAGTCTCAATTGCCTTAAAATCAGTGCATATGGTAGAATGCAATGCACAATAGACCATGTACTTGTTTTTACTACAAATGAACGATTCATTTTGGTTAAGAAATAGCTCTCACCATGCATGGCCACTCAAAATATAGCAAAACATAAGGGGATAATTTTTTGGGTTTTGTATTTAACAACAATAATCATTTTCGTGACCAAAACTCCGATCCAAAAAGTTGAGTACTAGGTCTTTCATATCATTCACAATTATACATGCATGAATGCATGATGCAAGCGCCTATTTAAATTGGTGTGTTGATGACTCTTCGAGCAATTAGGACTAAAAATAACTTAAAAAGTAAGAACAGGTTGGATCATGTCGACTTTAATTGGAAAAAACAAAGATTTGGTAATTAATCAAACTGTGAAAAGTTGTAAAGCTTTAGAAAGTCGAAGGGTTGAAGTTGAAGAAGTTGCCTCCAAAAACATACATTTTCATTGGATAATTACTGAATATTTTGATTAGCAAATAGTACGTCCTCTTAAGGGTTGTTAAGCATATTCCCTGCCACTTAATTATGCTACATAATCTTTTTGCTTAGGTAATACATACAATCTCTCCAACTTTTGGTCTCTTTTTGTTGCATAATGTGTGAAATCATTTTCATACCACTAATGAGATTATGAGAACATATTGTTATTGTACGGTCGATTTTTTTAAGTATTCATAAATGATGACCTATAGTTTATGGACTTCTACATAGCTTTCTATTAGTTGATTAGTGTATACTCGGTTACACATCGTATCGAGTAGAAAACGGTTGTCTGCATAAAAAAATCATAATGACCGAAATCTGACCGTTATAGGATTAGAAACGAACCGACCACCTGAACTTCTAGCTCCAGTCGTAACGATGTGATATAGAACCCCTATTCGATGGTTGCAATCGTATTGTATCAATTCATTCATTTTACTAAAACATTTGAAGACAGGGTCACGGGGTGTGAAATAGTTGTTCATTCATTGCAGCATGGACTAACTAATTGCGTAGAATGAAACGCTAAATTCGTCTACTAATTGTGTTACGATTTAAAACATATTATCTTCACATTGAAGTATTTAATTCTAACCCATTTTCATATTAATAATCATGGTGACTGTGTAAACGTATTCAACTAATTATTTTATGTCGTGTTATCGTATCGTGTCTAACTTTACGAGTATTAGAATATCGAGTAGCCGCCCTCCCCAATACCGGGGTGATGCTGATACCGCTGGTATATACTTTGTTGAAATCACTTTCCTCTCTTCTCCTCGTACTCTTCACTCTTCAGCATCCATTTCCGAATAAATAAACAGTAATTGCCTAACAAACACCTCCAACAGCAATAACAACAGAGAGAAGAAGAGAGAGAGAGAGTGAGAAATCTGTTGTAAAATTCATGAGATGCTGCAACAAGATGAAATGATGGGTGTTATTTGGGGAGTAGGGTCTCTCTGAACTCCCCATATTTTCCTGCTTTTTTTTTCCTTTTTTTTTTTGGAAAAAGCTGTTGAAAATTCAGTGAACAAGAAAAAAGGGTGCATTGAATTTGAGCTTGGAAAAATGGTGAATCAGAATTCAGCAGTTTTTCGGCATCTGGGTTTCTTCCTGCTGATCAGCTCTTAGAGAAATTCTCAACCTTTTTTTTTTGGCATGCAATTATATCAAAAGTGGTATGTAATTTCTTAAATTACAAGCTTCCTTTAAAAAAAAATTGTTGTATGCTGCAAGTTTTTGAAGGATTTGGTAATTATTGGTCTTGATTCCAATTCCAAGGGTTTCTATTGCTTGAAAAGTTGAAATCTTTATACCAATGAGGTATTGGCGTAATGGTTAAGATTGAGGTATTGGCGTAATGGTTAAGATTGAGGTATTGGGTATTTAGGTCCCAATTTTGAAAAAATGTTGATACTGAGTCTTGTTCTTCTTTAATTGTCTACAAAATAAACAGAAGCTTGTAATTTAAGTTGTGTCAAGTTAGATTTAACTTGGAATTTGTTTTCTTCTCTGTAAAAAGGAGTTTTCTTTTGTGACTACTTAATATGCTGTGGTTTGGGAATTCTTCTATTATTGCTGTGGATTGTAACTCGAAATAGAAAGTTTGAGACGAAAATGAAATAGATGAAAAGGAAGTCTCACTTGTGATTTATGGCTTGTTTTTTTCTATAGCTTTAGAGGTGGATCTGTACTGTAGATTCTAGTTTCTTAACACTGAAAACTTCAAAAAGAATTTTGTATTGAGATGTATTGTTGAACTTGAACTTCTCTATAAAACGAGAAGGAACTATTGTTTCCAATGTAGGCAGATATGCTTAATTACGCTATCTGTAGATTCTAGTTTGTTAATGCTGAAACTTCAAATTAAGAATAATCTGTCTTGTTTATGACTGTGCTCCTAAACTGTTGTCATTAGTAGTTATACGTCACACGTTTTTGTACCAACTACGAATTGTGCTCTATAGCTGCTTTGATTGAAGCGCATCATCTGACATATTTCACGGAACATGGCAATTGAGACGTATTGTTCAATTCCTCTATAAAGAGCGAAGGAACTGTTGTTTCAAATTTGGTGTAGGCAGATATGCTTAGTTATGCTATTTGTACGCAGCATGCCATTTGTTTCATATGTTAAGTTTTTGTGCTATAGGCTATAGCTAAGAACTACTTTGATCAAATTTTTTGGGAAGAGCTAAAATGTATTTTGTCTACAGGAGAAATGGAAAGTTTTATCAGGTTGTTGTGGCTGTTCAATTATGAGCAACTGGAAGTTGCTTAGTGCTTGAGCATCAATCAAGTGATATAAGGGGAAAAAGCCGCTGTTGTCTGGACTTCGTGTTGGTCTTTCAAAGTGCTTGTGCATAGGTCTCCTCTGTGACAGCAGAGGTTTCTGCTGTAGTTTGACTTCATTTGGTGAATATACTTATTGTACTCAGCCAAAACAGTTATATATATTTCGAAGAGTCACCTGTCCCTGGCAAATCTCCTTTGGCATACAAACTGTGTTCTGGAAAGAGCTTGTTTATCTTTCATGAAACATATCTTCATAGCTAGCCTTTTACGGCAAATCTCCTTTGGCAAAGTAGTAACTAAACTGCACTTGTGTGGCTCTCTGCAGTTTAATACCTGAGTAGAGATCGTTCCTATCTGCTTCCTTGTTCTCCTATCCTGGTCAAAGGGCGGATCTCCTTTGGCATTCTGTCTTTCTTTGTTTCAGTCTTAGTTCAAGCCTAGTGCAGCAGTGTAGTACTCTTAGTTGTTTCCTAGACAGTCTCTCACTTTCTTCTACCTTACACCCAGTAGTCATATTTAGTCAATTAATCAACAAGAACGAAGAACTCCGGTCCTTCGGGCAAATCTCCTTTGGCATTTTTCAGTCCAATTCGTTGGGCAAATCTCCTTTGGCAATACTCTGTCCAATTTGTTGGGCACATATCCTTTGAAAAAAAAAATTACTGTGTCCATTTTGTTGGGCAAATCTCCTTTGGCAATATCCTGTCCATTTGTTGGGCAAATCTCCTTTGGCAATTTACAGTCCATTTTGTTGGGCATATCTCCTTTGGCAATTTACAGTCCATTTTGTTGGGCATATCTCCTTTGGCAATATCCTGTCCATTCGTTGGGCAAATCTCCTTTGGCAGTATATACATTTCGGTAAAAAATTCTCCTTTCGGTGCTAGAAATCCTAGTATCTTTAGGGGCAAATCTCCTTTGGCATTTGATCGTGAGCAGGAAGTACCTGTCCTATCTTGACTTGCTTACCGGTGTACTCATTTCAGAAGTGATCTGATAGTCTATCAATTCCCTGGTATGTCTATTACTGCTTTCGTTAATGAACTTTGAATGCACATGTTCTGAATCTTTTTTGTTTCTTTTTTTTATATATTATCAGAATTTGGTTCACTATATCCACTGCTTATGGAAACGTATGGTCTAATGTAATTAGTTGTCTAATATGGTGGCAGGAATCATGACAATGGAAATGTTTGGTGACTCTGATGTTGAAAGTTTCAGTGAGACAAGCAGTGATGATCAGGATGATATCTTTTCCATATACAGTGGGCATGCTCAGAGTATCTTGTCCAATCTTGAGGACAGTATCGGAAAGATAGATGATTTTCTCTCTTTTGAGAGAGGGTTCATGCATGGGGACATTGTCTGTGCCACAGGGGATGCTTCTGGCCAGATGGGAAGAATAGTGAAAGTTGATATGTATGTTGACCTGGAAAATGTTTTTGGGGAAATCCTAAAAGATGTCAGTTCTGGGAAACTTTTGAGGATGCGCTCAGTTCTGGTTGGGGATTATGTGATTCATGGGCCATGGGTTGGGAGAGTGGAGAAAGTGGTTGACAATGTTGGTATTCTATTTGATGATGGAACTAAGTGTGAAATATTGGCAACTGGTGAAGCAAGATTGTTGCCACTTTCTCCTAATCTTCTTGACGACTCACTGTATCAGTATCACCCTGGTCAAAGGGTAAGGCTTGGTCGCCCTACTGGGTCCAAGCCAGCCGGATGGTTATGTGGCACATCCAAAAGAAATCAGAATGAAGGAACTGTCTTTTCGGTTGAAGTCGGCCTTGTATGCGTTGAGTGGGTTTCCTCTGCTAATGTTGGTGTAAGTACCACCACTACGCCTCCATCCAGTGTGCAGAATCCCAAAAACTTGACGTTATTATCATGCTTTCCACATGCAAACTGGCAACTTGGTGACTGGTGTATCCTGCCAGTTGCTGTCCGGAATAGCGATAATGATGTTCCACAATTTAGGAAATCAGAATCTGATATCCATAGGAATCTTGACCAGATGTTTTCCGTCGTAAAGAAAAAGATCAAAGTGGATGTTATGTGGCAAGATGGTACGCGCACGTTTGGATTGGATTCACAGGCCCTCTTCCCAGTTAGTGTGGTGAATGCTCATGACTTTTTCCCTGAACAATTTATCTTGGAGAAGACAAGTTCAGATGAATGGAACGCTTCTATTGGTCGAAGGTGGGGGGTTGTGAAAAATGTCGATGCAAATGAGCGGACAGTTAAGGTGAAATGGGGAGATACAGATAAGGGTGCTAGAAATTTGAATGAGGGTACAGTTGAGACTGTGAGTGCTTATGAATTAGTTGAGCACCCTGATTTCTCCTATAACATTGGTGACATTGTGTTTAAGTCAGATAAGAACCATGTCGTTGACCAGTTAGGCCGTATGAGCGTAGTGGATCAGAAGCAATCTGGATACGAGGACTGTCGCACCAATTTGAGTGAAACAAATTATTTCCTGTCCTGTATTGGCAACGTTGCTGGCTTCAATAATGGAGAAGTTGAGGTGCAATGGGCTAATGGAGTCACAACACAGGTGTGCAACCCTTGTCATTTTGTAGCGTAATATTGCTTGCTAGTTGCAAGAGATTGAAATTTCTGGTTGTGTTAAAACTTGGGCCAAATCATCATATAGTAGATCCTTTTACTACATTAGAAAATAGAACAAAAATCTGGCAACATTGGTAAGTTGAAATACTGTGACTGTCGAATGACGGTATAAACGGCGTCCTAGTGCACCTATCTCTGTTCCTTCCTTTTTATGGAGGTCAGAGTTCGACTTTAATTAGTTTTCTGCAATTCTTTTTCCCTTCTTTGATTTTCGAACTACCTTTTTTCCTAGTTTTTGAATCTGTTTGTCGTGTTGTTTTTGTTTTTTTCCTGTTTGTGTTCACTACTTTTTCTCTTGTTTGTTCATAAAATCTTTTCACAAACGTTTTAAAACACGGTTGTTTCACTATGGTGGTCCTTCTAGTTTCAATTATCTATTTAAATTTCTGTAAATTGCTGCTTCTAGGTTGCTCCTTCCACGATTATCTTCATGGAAAAGGATGATGAGTCAGTCACAAATCCTGTTCTTGAAGGAGAAAATGTTCCTAAATTTGGCAATTTGCCCAACTTCGAGAGGCAGTCTGTGGACCATCAGGTGATCTTCTCCACCAGCCCAAAAGAGCTATAGCCTCTTCTTTGTTGGCTTTAGTTATGTCTCTTATATCACATAAACTAATATGACGGAAAACATTTGAATATATTCAGGATCTATCAGACACCACTGCGGCGGCTACTGTCGTTGGTTGCCAAAGTGACCACGCCTCTCGATTTTTCAGCCTTTCACAAGCTGCGATGGGATTCTTGTCTAGTATTACTACAAACTTTTTCCGACCACATGGCACGACATCTTTGCCTCAATCATCGTCATGTGTACTTACGGTTAATGAAGGCGAAATTGGATGTTTTGATGAGCAAGACATTCTTGAATCTTGTAACCTGTTGTCAGATATCCACACATCTGACAAAGACTTTGAAGCCTATGAGATCATGAATATCGAGCAGAAAATCGAAGGGACAATAGGTTACACAGGACAAGTGCCAGAATTCAATAGAAGCTCAGAACAGTTTCAACAGTTTAACATTGTGCGTGACTGCTCTGATCATCACTTTATCGATGGTGACGACAAGGGATCATCTCAGGCAAGTAATTACTTTTCCCAAGAGCTCAGCTGGCTAATTTTGTTTTGTATTCTTATGGTTTCAACTGTGTGTTTACAGGTGAGAAGAGGTTGGTTGAAGAAGGTCCAGCAAGAATGGAGCATTCTGGAGAAAGACCTTCCTGGTAAGTGCAAAAATTTTGGCGTTTTGGTTATAATGCTTTTTACATTTTCCTACAAATGGTAACGTACTTTGTTATTATAGGGCATACAGCTAACTCAATGAAGTGCAAACTTTGCAAGTGTATGTTCAATCTTCTTTTTCTGACCTGTTGCTAATTTATTTATCCTTTGACTGAAGCAGAAAGTATCTATGTTCGTATATATGAGGAGAGGATGGATCTTCTTCGTGCAGCCATTGTTGGTGCTTCTGGAACTCCCTACCATGATGGCCTTTTCTTTTTCGATATATTGCTTCCTCCTGATTATCCTCAAGTACCACCTGTAAGTGTTTCTTTGTATATTCGCTCTCTCGTACTTGAATAGTACAAAACTTGGATTTGAACGTCTTATTTTGTTAGGCTTTTGAGGTCTTTCTGCAAGCGCATAAGTTTAATGTGATATTTTAACTCTCTGATGAAACATTATCTTTTAATAGCTGACCTTCAAATCTCAAAAGCTCACACAGATTGGCCAATATCCTATTGTGGAACAGTCTTATCCGAGTTTATGTTATTTGAAGTGTTATTTGTATATGGTACTATTTTCCAAAATGAGTTATCTTCTATGCTCTTCTCTATGAAAAAGTCTATGCTAAACTAAGTGATAGTAGTGTACTGTATATAATTGTATCTTAAAGGGTAATTACGGTAATTACAAGATATATAATTAAGATACAATTATATACAGTATCACTAAGCACCATAAGTGAATGGTAAAAATATGAGGCAAACATGTGATGTAATTGTTTATTGTCTGATATTATGCAGCTTGTGCATTTCCACTCGGGAGGTTTGCGTCTCAACCCAAACCTTTACGAGTCAGGAAAGGTGTGTCTCAGCCTCCTTAATACATGGAACGGAACAGGCACTGAAGTATGGAACCCAGAAAGTTCCACTATACTTCAAGTTCTTCTCTCCCTACAGGCGCTTGTGCTTAATGCGAAGCCTTATTTTAATGAGGCAGGCTATGATGACCAGATAGGAAGAGAGGATGGAGAGAAGAACTCTTTGAGCTACAATGAAAATGCGTACCTGGGTACCTGCAAATGTATGTTATACCAATTGCGGAAGCAACCCAAGGTATGATGATCACTTCTAGTACTATGTACATATTTTGATTTCAATCTTCCTTGTTGTGGCATTGTCATTGCAAAATGTAACTGTTAGGACTTCAAATGATGATGTCGACATTTTTGACAAGAAAAAAGTGAACAGATTGAAAAACCGTTGACTGTTGCTTTGGTATTTGTAACCCTGAATGTGTTTTAAGGCTGATATTATATGTCTGAACTCTGAAATTCAAGTAAACATGCAAAATTCATTTGTCCTGGTGACATTGGAAAAGGAAACAAGTGACTCAATTTATCCGCCTTTCTGTCTTCGACAGCATTTTGAAGAACTGGTAAAACAGCACTTTGAAAGACGTGCTGAGCATATCCTCTCATCTTGCAAGGCCTATATGGAGGGAGCTCCCCTAGCTTCCGGAATCAGAGCTGAGCATGAAAAGGGAAATTCCACAGGCTTCAAAATTATGCTAGCTAAGCTATATCCAAAGCTTGAGGAAGCATTCTCAGACAAAGGGATCAATTGCAGCCAGTCTACTGATCAAGAGTAAAGAAATAGCAAAGGCGTCAGCTTCAGTAAGTAATCAACTAATCATCTCTCTGTATAATATGTATCATAGAAAGGTATCCTAGATTTGTTGAAGAGTGGGTTGAAGAAACAAAAATAAAGATAAGTACATTCTTATCTGCGTATACCAAAGTTTGAATTTGTTTGCAAATCTCAGTTACTGCGAAATGCTTGCAGTAAGTCAGTCATCACTTGTATAATGTCTAGGATTGCTCTTCGTAACCATTAAGCTTGTAATTTACTTTCAGGTTGATTGTGCCATATGTTGTTCAGTGCGATGCGATTTTTGTATAATATGAAAACTTGAATTGTGTGTAAATTGTAATGTAAGAAGATTGTACGATGTGCTTTTTCACAGTGTTGTAAGTTCTCAATTACTCGTACATTTTTGTTATTTCACATGCAACTTTGTTATACAATTCCCGGTCAATGTCATGGCAATTGTCATCACTGTGACATCAAACCCCTAAAATAACACCAATGTTTCACGTCTCATCTTTACTTCTGTTTATATGTTAGTCTTGTGATTTCGAAAGCCAAACTAACAATGTGAAACGGCTACAGTAGTTATTACTTGTGTGAGTTGTGTCTTGGTCTGTCTAGGTTAATAATGTTACACGCAGGATCTAAGAATAGAATGAAATGGAGGAAATAATGCAGATTTGTTGTTTTTATCGTTGTTGAGTTCTAATCTTATAAAACACGTCTAAAAGTAGTATTACATTTCGACTGTATTAAATAGCATACGAAGATGTGACCACAGAATTGTACAAGCCTTTTGTTTTTAGGCCAAAACGATGCTATAGATACCTAGGACAAGAAGTACTACCAAAAATCACGGTGCTGGTCCTCTATCCCAGTTTCGTATGCCATTTCATGCACCCTTCCTATTACTGTGTTAGTATTTTATAAACAATTCCAATGAAAATAATCTTTAATAAATCACAAAATAATGCTAACACGTAATTAGAGAGGTACAAGCCAATGACGAGAAATGAAGCAGGAAAGTGAGATATGATCCGTCGTCCAGACACCCAAAATCAACGTTATTTGACCCAACAAGATTAACCCCTTCCAAAATTCCAAATGGTCAAAACTTAAAACTTGAACCCAAAATTCTATGGTTGTTTTGTTTGTTCCTTGAAACAAACAAAATTCAACGCAACGTTACAAACAACAACAAAAACAACACACAACAATGGAGGAGACAAATCATAACACTCTCCTCCTCATCTCCTTCATCTTCTTCTTCACGCTTCCCACTCTCACTTTCTCCATAACCACCACCACCACCTCATCATACATCCAACACTGCTCTCACCTCATCCCTGAACCCTCTTCCTCCTCCTCCTCCTCCCAAACCCCTCACTTCACTCCCCATGTCCCCACCTTACTCTCCGCTTACGTCACCAATCCCGACCAAATCCTCGGTCCCACCACCCAAATCACCTCCGCCAGCCTCGTCACCTCCACCTTCCTCCCCACCGCACGCGGTGGCGTATACAAGCTGGATTCCACCTTGAAGATCCAATCATCCCGCCGCCGTGTCTGGGGTGGCCCTCGTCTGCCCCTCCTGGCGCGGGTGGTCCGGTTTCGGGTATCCGGGTATTGGGATTCGGGTTCGGGTCAACTGTGTATGGTGGGGTCGGGTACCAGGAGGATTGGTATTGGTAAGAATTTGGACTCTAATGTTGGTTTTAAAGCTGTTTATCCTAATTACTCTGTGATTAATTCTAGTTTAATTGTTGGGTTGTTGGAAAGTTTGGATTTTGATGGGAGTGACGTCTTTTTTAAGCCTGTTTATGTAATGGGTTTTAGTAGGATGAACTATAATTATACTTTGATTAAGGAAATTGATGATGTTGGTAGTGTTTCGAAAGGCGGTATGATGTTTCGGAATTGTCATATGATTAGTAGTTTGGCTAATTATTTCGAGTTGCGTCATGGGGAAGATTGTGGTGGTGGTGGTGGTAGGAATTGTAGTTTGATTGATGGGGTGTTAGGGTTTTTGCCGAGGTTTATGTCGATGAGGGAGATTGATTGTACTGGATCAAGGATGGCTCGTGTTGCGTTTGTTGTCTCGAATGTTAGTGATGTTAGGAATGATGGTCGACAGCCTTTGGATCCTAGGAGGACATTGGTGGCCGAGGGAGCGTGGAATGGTGAGAAGACGAGGATTGGTTTTGTTTTGTGTAGGATATTGAATGTTGAGGATAGTTTGTTGAATGCATCGGTTGGGGATTGTTCTATGAGGTTGGATTTTGTGTTTCGTGATACTTTGAGTCTTAGGAATTGGAGTGCGATTACAGGGGAGATTTGGAGTGAGAAGGGTGTTGATGAACCCGGTTACTTTGATAGAATTGAGATTCGTGCTGCTGGGACTAGGAGAGCAGCGCTTCCTAATATGAAATACGAGTATACTGAAAATGAAAGGGTTGGAAAGCTTTGTGCAGAGAAGAAAGGAAGTAAGCAGAAAGGGAAGATATTCCCGGATCCTTATTCTACCGATTTGAAATTTGACATGGATGTGATAAATAGCAAGGGAAAAGGTGCTTGGGGCAAGGCTCACCCTGTTTTTGTTGGTGATCGTTTTGTGCAGAATATGTATCCATACTTCCGTTCTTCAGGTCCAAAGTCCGTTGCTCCAGCAAATAGTACTCAGTACCACGGTGCCTCACTAAATGTTGCCTATCGAATCATTCTTACTCCTAAAGATGTGTTTCAGTTAGGTGGTAGCTCATTTTTAAGTGATGACAAGATATTAATCTCTTCTGAGGGGATGTATGATACTAAACTTGGACGACTGTGTATGGTAGGCTGTTGGGATCGCCAAACCAATGTTCCTCTGAATACTAGTAGACTGGATTGTGAGATTTTTATCAATATTCAGTTTCCTCCTCGTGATTCCAGTGATAATTTAGTGGTCAAGGGGACTATTGAAAGTAAACGTGACAAATACTCGGATCCTCTGTACTTTGAGAGTCTGGATCTCACTGGAACTTCACTCACGAAAAGCCAAGTAAAGGAAGTGTTTTGGAGGATGGACTTTGAGATTGCCATGGTCTTGATTTCAAACACTCTAACTTGCATGTTTGTTGGTTTGCAGCTATTTCATGTGAAAAGGCATCCAGATGTGCTTCCGTTCATTTCAATTGTAATGCTCATTGTAATCACCCTGGGTCATATGATTCCCTTGCTGTTGAACATGGAAGCAGTTTTCTTGTCAACCCCAAGCAAGAAAACTGTGCTTTTCGGAAGTGGAGGATGGCTTGAAGTGAATGAAGTCCTAGTCAGGGTTATCACCATGGTCGCCTTTCTTCTCGAGTTCAGTCTCTTGAAACTGGCATGGTCTGCAAGAGGGGATGACAGTAGAACCACGTTAAAAGAATCGGACAAGAAGGTTATCTACTACTGTCTGCCTCTGTATGCAGCTGGGGCTCTAATAGCTTGGTTTGTGCAGCGATTGAGAGGTCCACCTAAAAGTTCACTCCATTTCCGGGGTTTCCATGTAAACTCCAAATCCTCGCCAACCTTCTGGGGAGATATCAAGTCATATGCTGGTTTCATTCTAGATGCCTTTTTGCTTCCTCAGATAATGTTCAACGTCTTCTCTGAATCCAAGGAGAGTGCGCTTTCTGTGTCATATTACGCTGGGACGACACTTGTTCGGTTGCTGCCTCATGCTTATGATCTGTTCAGGGCTCATAGTTCTTCATGGAACTTTGATCCATGGTACATTTACGCAAACCCTGGAATGAATTTCTACTCTACCACCTGGGATATCCTTGTTACATGCCTTGGTCTGGTCTTCGTCCTCGTGATTTTCCTACAACAGCGATTTGGAGGGAGATGGGTCATTCCGAGGAGATTAAACAAGACATTTGCTTACGAAATGGTCCCTTTAGGACAGTCATAGTGTAGTAATGAAAGAGTGAGTTGAAACGAAAACCTGTCCATACTTGCTACGAATATAGACTCGGTTAAGATCACCACTGTTTTTGCCTCCTGACTGATTGAATGGAATTCGTTTTTGCCCCTGTCGTTGCCTAGTTGGGGAGTACGTATACATTGATGTTAACTTGGGTGCTAGGAGATCACAGAATCTTTAGAATGACACTGTTTAATGTCTACCAATTGTGATACAGTACTTTTTTTTATCAAGAATTGATCGTCATCGCGATTTCTGTCTGAAATTGTGAGTTTGTGGGCTTGTGGCTAAGCTTCTCCTTTTGCTTGGTGATGTACTGGTTAGATTTTTCTGTTAATGCCCTCATTCAAATGGGATAGATATTTTTTTTCTTTTCCAGACAGAAGCATATGTTTGTTATTGTGTTACTTTTGCCTTTGTTATCGGCAAAAGATCGTGAAGACGATAATATACAGCTTAAACCAAGGAATTTCTTGTTAATGCCCGACTCTTTATTACCTCTCAATAATATACAGCTTAAACCAAGGACGAAGAAAGCAGAGCTGTAGCACAGAACAACACCAATAGTGACCATGTCTTATTAAAAAAAAAATTGTAAGTCCCTAGAAGTCCAATTGACACAACTCTGAAGTAAACAGCAGTCTATACTCCATATGTGTCCAGTTAAAATCTAAACGTTTGTCACACGTAAGGGATGTAATAACAAGCCAGAACCGGGAGGTTGGGGGTAGGGGGGCAATCAGAACTTACTCAACTTTTGACAAAGAATGTACAGGTCTCAACGGAACTGGATGGAAGATGAGCAGAAAAATTCAACAACTTCAGAGCCTTGTCCCTAAAGAATTTGTGGTCAGGTAACAAGAAATCCATTACTAAGATAAGAGTAGGATGTTAGCTGCCATTCTTCAAATTAAGAACTTAAACACTGAATGCCAAGTTTAACAAAATGATCTGATTTTTTTCACTTGCAACTTGAGAAGCTCATCTAACTTATTGCAGCTCTTTGATAATTCACAAGGTTTTCTTTTTATTATTCACAAGGTTGCATATAAGCAAACTGTCCATCTGTGATTACCAGACTGTATTGTTAATGTAGAGGAACCCGTCTCAAAGTAATTAGACACTTACCTTTAAGAAATTACTACAATTGGGAAATAAAAGTTACTGTGCTTACCACGAAATTCGTAAGTCATAAATTGGTCTTAACGTTGATTAGTCAGGAACTTGTTATCCCATGAAATAGGCAGGATCACCCAAAATTCGGAGAGACGAGAACGAGGGAACCCAAGGGCCAAGCAGTAATCTCAAACTAACAAGACCTGGATATATGAAATTATGAATACAGATAGCAGAATGACAAACTAGGAACCGTAAATTCAGAAATTGGCAAAACTAGCTCTAGAACATTTTTTTTTTTAACAATTCCACCAAAAGAATAGTCATTATTAATTCCCCCAATGCCTCAAAGGCTCCCGGATAAGGGCAAAAGAGTATACAGTAGAGCTGAACTGAATGTTCCCAATTAAAATTACTTCTAGGATCAGGATAACAAGATGAATTATTCAACTGAGATACATCAAGATGAACTATTTAACATCCAATTATACTGCACCTTGAATTTCATTTATGCCGGGTTTATTAGGATCATCAATTATGGACAAGCAAATAGGAGGAAAGTATACAAAAGGGCAACCTGGCAACAGTGCAGAATAACAGATTGTGGTAGGCAATATTTTCACTGAATGAGCACGTAACTATATATTATGAAAGTCATACCTAAAGGGAGGACAGGATAGCAACAGGTCAAAAAAATAAACAGCATGCTACACAGAGGAGGACGAGGACCAAAATTTGACCAGAATATCAATTTCGATGCTCCCTTCTCAGACCCAAGTTAATGCGCCAGACCAAGTCATGTCGTACGATAGCACTCCCTTTTTCTTTGCAATGAAGGTTAGAGCCTAAGAGGGAAAACGAACAGCAGCATATATTGCAAATCTATCAGCATCAATTTCCCGCTTTCTGAAGGTTTCAAGTCTGGAAAGAAAAAAAACAAACATAAATTATTGCGTCGAAAGGAAGCCAAAGAAACATTGGATCACATAATCATACACAAACAATGCTCACAAGAAACTTTCAAATTCAGACAGGTTAAAGCACTGTGAATAAGAAAACAGGACAACGATAATGTGAAGCCATGTGTGCACTTGCAATAAATGGTATTACACCCCGTAGAAAAAAGAAAAAGAGAGGGAGAAATGGGCATCATCACTCATTAGGCAGAAGGAAAAGGATTACCTCTATTCTACTAAAATGAAATTGTTGGCAGTAAGAAGTTGAGAGATTAAAAAGGCCCCAAGTGACAGCTTCATTGAGAAAGATCCTACGTATATGCAAATAGCCAAGTAGGCGCAGAAGCTCAGTCATATCATAGTAGCTGCATTCTTGTTTACAGCAATATATTGCAAATCTATCAGCGTCAATTCTCCTGGTTCTCGAGTACTCTCTGGAAGGTTACAACAGCAAACACATATATAGTCAGGTAGAGGTACGACAAAGAACAGCACAGCTGAAACAGTAATCAATATACACATGCCTACCAAGAAGCTGTCAGAAACCTGGAGCTAGAGGCGGTACGAAATAAAGTAGAAAGGGGACAGCTAGTAAGTTCATTATCATCACAAGCATCACCACCCCCCCCCCCCCAAAAAAAAAGAGGACCCATCAGGCAAGAGGTAAAGAATTACCTCTAATCACATCAGAAAGGAGATCACTTGGCAGTGAGAAGCTGAGAAATCTGGAGGCCCCGACTGAAAGCATCATTGAAGAGGATCCGAGTCTGCATTGACTGGAATCCAGGCATCCAAGATAATAAAGCCACGGGAGCCATCACGATGATGCCAAATAACAAATCATATATCCGAGCCAGTGAAACCACAGTCTCCCACAACAATGTCGTTTGCAGAAAGGGACGAAGCACCTGTGCAATTAATATAATGCCCCAGCCTGTTGGGATAAAAGCCATTAGACTAGTAAAGAGATCAAGAACCACAAGCTCCGTGAACTTCAACAGAACGATAGTCACCACTACAGTAACCGATATGACAGAGGTTTGAATCAGCCGGTAGTACATATGTTTGGTAGCAGCAAATCTGTCGCGAGCATATGCTATAATTACATAGATTCCAACAAGCACGAAGAAAGAGACCCAAGAGAGCAAATATACAGCAATACTTTTCTTCCCAGAAGCGATCTTCAACTGGTACACAATACCATACTGGAAAAAGAAGTACCTCAGATCGAGAATTATTTCCAACAACTTCCCCCACAAACCAGTAGTTTTGAGATGTTCCTGCTCTTCATACCACCAAGTCTCCCAACTCCGATCTGCCTTAGTGGAAACTCCACTGCCATACCATATCCAGGTTATGAAGTCCTCAAAATCATACACAGTCTTCAACCAATCAAAGCCAGAAGGATTGAAAACAAACGGTGCCATAATCCATGAAACTACAAGGAACCAGCTTGAGATTGAAAAGGCTATGTACACAAACGTACCCTTGGCCAACGGACTATGAGACGCATAGACGACTAGAATCACCCCAAGCTCAATACCCTTGACAAAATGGCTGCGGGAATAAAGCCTGTAATTCTCAGCAAATTTTTTATGCTCCACAACAAATCCACGTCCAGTGGCTCGGTATTTGGCACCACCATGGAGGATTGTCCGGCCAAAATAATGGCATCGTGTTCCCAAGGAGAAAGTGAAGAACAATGATGCAAGCTGCAGTTGCATTTTCAAAAAATCCCAGACTGCTGGAAGGAAGCCATGTTCAAGAGAATTCTCCACAATCATCGGTAGAGCTGTGAACATACCAATTTGAATGACAAACTGCTGGTTCACAATAGCACCTAAAGCCGCATTACTGCTGCTATTTTTCATGGCAGCCCTCTCAACACCACTGAGAGCAAGATAAAGGCGGCCCCACAAAAATGTATAGACAGATAGCACTACCATCATGGTGTTAAAGTAGAATCCAACAGTGGTGTAAAAGACAGAAAGCATGCGAAAGAAATCAAGCCTGTGGCCCAACCTGTACACATCCCTGCTCAGAAGTTGCTCACCATTGCCACTAGCCACTTTGGCTTCAAACATGGCTATCTGATTCAGTCCTACATCCCTCCCTTTACCCACCTGTACGTACTCGTGATGTGTCACATTGCCACCTCGAAGAGTACAGTTAAACCCTGCAAAGATATCCTCACTCAAGTTAATCAGTTTAGAGGCTTTGCTGACTCCACCGCGAGTAAGAAACCAGAACCTGTCAAATACGTCAGGGTGACCGTAGTGCATCCGCACCTTCAGAGGATTTGCCAGAACACGCTGACCTAGCGTGACAAAACTGGTCTCCTGAGCAGACATAAACCAAGCAAGGGACGAGACAGAACCAGTGAAGATGTTTTCTCGAACACCAAGAATGGTAGGCTTCCTGATCCCGTAGTACTTGTCAAATTCTTCCAAAAGATTCCTGATTTTGAGAGCTTCCTCGAAGTAATTGTCTTGATTCATGTCAATGGTCTGCAAAGCCTCACCTCGTGTAAAAATAATAGCATGATTCTGGTTCTCTGGCTTTCCTTCGCCAAGCTTGATGGGACCAGGCAACTGGACCCTGTATATCTCCACTTCCTGCTGCAATTGTTGATCATACTTCACAAGAACAGAATAATACTCCACCTCGTCCCTTCCAATGTGTACCTCATCGACATAAGCAACTCGAAGAGCCTCGTTCTTTTTCATCAGATACAAGATTTCCTCAGCACGCGAGTCCCCTGCCATTTTGTGAATCCCATACACCTGACAGGCTATCACATAAGTGAACTTCATCATAGCATTCCCAAACTCATGCCCTTTGTACAAAAGGCTCACCCCACTCGCAGCTCTGGAGAGATTGCGTGAAGATGGAACTCGCATTGACCCTAAACGCTCCCAATTGTTACTTTGAGTCAATGTACCATATGAAGCAATTTGTTGGCAACCCGCCCTTATATCCATTTCAGAGGCTGAGTCCAAAAAGGCGAGCATCTTCAAAGCCCTGTAATAGTATATCATCCCCCTAACAGTACGGGAGAGAGTCTGGCCTCGATAGGACGCCCATAGGCGCAGATCCCTCACCTTTGTCGTCCAAATCTCTCTTTCATCTTCCAAGCCTTCCCTCCTCATCCGCTCTAGGAAGTTCTGCCACTCGTCCTCATAAATATTTTGCAAATAAAACAAGATGGAGATACCATCCTCATTAGGAGATTGCAGCTTGCTGCTTCCGTAGATTACATCTTCGTCATAGTAAGGGGTCATTACAGTGAAGGCCATCATCTTCTCCACCTGGGGAGCACGAGGCATGTTCATAAACAAAGAGTTACTGAAGAACGCAATGCGCCTTCGTGCCTCTCGATTACTAGGCACATTATGCATAGAGTCCCTAGAAGTAAGAATCGTATACAATCGCCGCAGCTGCCGAAAAAAGAACACGTCCTCTGCATCAGGGAGTTCAATAGCATCCTCAAAAAGATTCCCTGCATCTGTAGCAGGGTTTTGTAGCGCCAGACCTTCCTCCCTCAAAGTCGCTATTGTCCTCTTCTGTACCGCGAATCCCCGAATACAAAGCTCATATAACGTCTGCAACACATTAATCACCCCATCAGTATCTTTCTCAACCCTCAGCAGCAGCTCAACAAGAGTCACCAGTTTCTTGTGAATCTGTGGCAGCAACTTCAACTTGTAGAACTCAGTTAACTTCCCAAGAGAAATATAATGATCCATCTCCAGAAAAAATCTAGTGATAATGGCATGCTCCTCAGAACCGAATTTGAGAACATGATTCAGCAGCAGATACTTGACACTATCATAGGCTTCAATGATCGAACATCGCCTGTACTCACTCTTGCATATCTTTGACCAGAGCCACCTGTCTGATGCAGTTGCCAACTCTTCAGCCTGGCTGACAGAGAGAAGCAGCTCATTGGAAAGCAGAATGCACGGCCAGCGAATAACTCTGATGCCCCAACAGTTGGGTGGGAGCTCCATAAGTTCTACTTCCTGGTCGCTAACAAGATCTTCCTCCCTCATGCTCACCAATATCTCATTCCATAACAAGGCGAAACGTGTTGCCTCCACCTGGCTAGACTCTATCTTATTGTAAGCGTGCCCAAGCCCATACCGCAGCCTCACCCTCTTAACAGCATCCCTCAACTTATTCACTAAGGTCATCACAGGCATATTAGGGAGCAGCTCCTCAGGCATGATATTGAACTGCATTGCACTAGCAAAGAATTGAAACCTCAACCTCAACTGCCATATATTCCTAATTTCGCCCAAATGCGAAAACAACCCAACATAAGCACCCACAACAGAGGAAAACACAGAATACCATATCTGCAAATCTACCAGATATATAACAATCACAGGAATCCACATCAAAACAACAGCAATCCTATTGGTATTGTTGAAAAACTCATGCCAATTATAAGTCACATTCTTCATTTTCAAAAGCGCCCTAGACGGCTCTATCAAGGGCTTAATCTGAAGAAAGTAACTAAACGAAAATTTTGAAACCAAAACCACAACCCAAAACAAAGTATACTTGATATTATTAACCAAACCTTCTCTCACAGCTCGCCCAACGAAAATCCTGGTATGAAACCACCAAGTAAGCCAGTAAAACAACGGGAAATTCGCCCCTTCAATCAAATTCCTAACCCAAGGAATAATGAACAACACAATTGACAGCAACTCGGGTACAACAAACACGAAAACCGCCTTCAAAAACACTATAATCTGATCATACGAGCTCCCCCGCCACTTCCCACGGTCATTCCTATTCTTATGAATCCAAATCCTAGCATAAAAAACCGAAAACACGACAATCCAAGCAATTGCCACCATTGATTTCAACACCATTCTCACCCCAATCCACCAAGTCTCTCTCCCAATCAGACTGTACTGCATCCCAGCATCGAGAATCGACTGAATTAACCGCAACCCCGCCCACGTTATAAACACCGTCAGCAGCTTCACCTGCACGTCTCTTTTCACAACAGCGTCCCATGGAAACTTCTCCCCCTCGCCGGCCACAATCACCATTGCCTGCAACATCAAAATCAACAGAACCCAAACCCTATCAAAGCTCCGGAACACATTCCAAAACGACCGTTGCTCCACATACCCGGTTTTCCCAACCCGAACCGCCTTCCGGGCGGAGGAGAAGTAGTTACTGCTCAAATCCAACGGCCACTTCAACGACTTGAAACACCGCTTACTCCAGAAATACTCGTTCAAATCGTCATAGTTACGCCACGCCGAGTGCGGCTTACTCCCGCCTTTACTCCCGGAAACCTCCACCTTGATTGTATCGTAGAGCGGCCTGACCACCGTGTTTAAGAAAGCATTCTCGCCGATTGTCGACGGAACGTACGGCCGGCCGGTGTCCCTGTCGTGGTAATCGTCAAGAATAAGATTCAGTTCGTGGCAGAGGTGGTGGAACAAGTAACACAAACACTCCGGCATGAAGCGGAGGTTCGCCGCCTCTCCCCAAATTAGAAGGTACAGCGAAATGTAGAGGAGTTCACGGCGGAGCTCGTCGGTGTTGCGGCGCGTGAGGTGCGTCTTTAATTTATTCCGCTTTCCGATAAAGGAACACCACGAGGTGTAGTTAGAAAGAAGCTTCTTCCGGAATTTTCTAACCAGGTTGAAGTCCAAAACGGCGGCGTTCTGCGGCGGCGGAGTGAGGCGCATTTGAGAGTTGGACAAGTGGAGGACGAGGTGTTCGCGCGTGTTACGCACGTTATCGGCTTGGAAGCCGAAGAAAAGGCCAAGCCAGTCGAGGAGGTCATAGTTATCGTGCCACGTGTGAAACGGCGGCTTTCGGAGGTCTTCTATGAAGCGTAAAGCAGAAGCTGCGGCGCGTACTTCGGGGTATCGTGTAGAAGGGTGGTCTGTTAGAAGGTCATGGATGGGGATTATGTTGAAGGCCTTGTATCCTGGTGGTAGAGGCTGTTGGTGCGGTTGCGCGTGAGGGAATGAGGGGGCGCGCGTGGGGGCGGCGCGTTGCCGAAGATTCATTTTTCAAAGGTGATTTTGAAATGGATTTTTTAATTTACTACATGCGTAATAAATAAATAAAAAAATTTTAGGGCGTTTTTTTTGTTCGGGAGAGACTAGAGAGTGGGGAGAAGTGGGAGGAAGTGAGGCGTAAGACTGAAGATTGACTGTTTGGGACGTGGAAGTGAGGAGAAAGAGGGAGAGTGAATGTCGTTGGGATTTTTTTGGCTGCGGCGTGCGTGGGTTGGAGAGAGGAGAGATTAGGGGAGTGCAAAGTAGATATGTTCTGTTTCTTTTGTTTGGTAGTCAAGGAATATGACTTGTTTATTCATGGCATTCAATTGGTTTTTTGGTTTCTCTATCTAACGTTACCTTCTGCCCATTTTGGGATATGTGGAGTAAATTTGAATTAGGATGTTTTAGGACGGAATTTTATTGGATTTATGACATTCAGTTTGATATGAATGGTTTAATACGGAGTATAAGGGTTTCTTAATCAATCATCGCACCTTTCTCACTCAGGCACTCAGCCTAGTCATTTTCCTTCGTTGTCGATAGCCCTGTAGGCTATAGTACATATCACGGACTGGTTTTCGTTAACTTGTTCTATTTAACAACACCTCACTTTTCTTTAAGCTTCTACTGTACAATTCTAATTCGTTCTTTTATATAGTTTCTTAGCATGAGCTCATACCGATTTGTCTATATGGTGGGAGTAGAGTATAAGGTGATCAATGATCGCCTTAGATGGTTAGCACGAGTGGTGTGTAGAGACTAGAGATCGAGGAATACCATAGGCACTTTGAGATAATATAATTACACCTAATTGCAAGATGGTTACACTACCGACTAAGGTCATTAACGTTTTGAGAATGACAAATATATTTGTTAACATCTTTGTTTATTACGAAGTATAAGATGATGAACAACTCTTTTTTTTTTTTAAAGAACTACAAAAGGAGGACGCAAACAAATCTCAATATGTCTACGCAAATGATAATTAATGGATGATGAAACTAATCAAGCACTTTTTGATATGATGAAACAGCCAATAAAAAGATGACATAAACAATTTTAGAGTATGATTACGCAATTGACATGCTACGTAAAGGAGGAGGATGACCCTTTTTGCTTTCTTCTTCGCACAAGTTATACCGTTTTATTCAAACAAACTTTTTATCATAGAACTCGGACTTTGCAATGTTGGGGTTGCCCAGAATCCTTATGGGCTCAACTTCACAAAATAATTGAATTTTGTTACCTACGAGATACGGTACAACATATATTAAATCGGGTTTTTTAACGTGTGTTCATAGGATATATGATAAAACTCTATTTCCTTCATAAAATATGTGATATTCTCACTTGAAAAACAACTTGTGTAATTTTTTTTATTGAATCAGGAGAATATCACTTGATCAACGAAGAAAATTAAGTCTTATCATGTGCCCCTATGAACACACGTTAGAAAAACCCATATTAAAATTGTTCCTAACTTACTATCTTACGTTTTCTTGTTATTAAAAGTTTGAGATTCTAACAAGTTCTGGTGCATTGATAGTGGATTTTGACTTGTACAGTTGTACTTATTCCTCAATATTTTTCCAATTGCTGTTATTTGAAAAAATTGCGTCTTCTTTGGTAGTCCTCATTCCCTTTCCTCATGGACTAAACCAACCCTACCGGACCGAATGAGTTTCACTACTGTCACTAATTTTTAAAGTTTGGTATACGGTTCAGCCAGGTTCTGGAACGATGCTTAGCCCTAGTTGGAGATGAGAGCTCCATAGACTATGAAAGTGAAAATGTGCATGCATGCTCAGATGTTCTATGAGTATGACTAATTATAATTTGAGAAACAAATGTATGGCAGAACCAAGAAAGGTCAGAGGTAGGAGGAGAGATTTACCTCTTATTCCATTACAATGGAGTTTATTAGCAGCAAGAAGCTGAGAGATTATAAGGCCCCAAGTGACAGCTTCATCCAAAAGGATTCTTCGTATATGCAAGTACGCGCAGCAGCCAGCAGGCCAAGTCACGTCATCCGAAGAACTACAGCAGCTGCATTCTTGATCTGAGCAATATTTTGAATCTATCTGCGTCAACAACAACAAATACGGATACAGTCAGTTACTCAAGTGAGCAGGACAAAGAACAGCCCAATCGAAACTCTTAATCAATTTAGACATATCAGTATATCACCAATATGCCAAAATCTGAAACGGAATTTTTGGGAACGGCAATTTTGGAAGCATCAATTCACTAAAAGAACTCACCTGACAAAATGGAGAATACAAGAAGTAAAGTATCATGGACGATTGGATATGCATCCAGTGAAAAACTATCGTGACTGTCACATAGTTGCAAATACGACAACTCAAACAATTCATACATCCTGCATTTCCAGCATACACCTCACTGAAATCCACTGCAAGCCTGAAAACTATCACTGCTAACAGTTGCAGAATTATCTGCTCAAAAATCTGTTCCTGTATGAAAATGTAACCACGGACAACAGCATTCATCAGTAGAGCACCTAATGTGATTCAGCATTTGCTAATTTCCGAATTTGCTACTTACTCCTTGTTGCCAAACACTTCAGAAGAGGAGCAGAATACTTCACTGGTTGAGGCTAAGCAAGCCCTAGAGCCCTACACTTGAATTTCTTCAGACGGAAAATTAGGAAATACACCCATCTTGAGACCAACTATTCAGCACTAATGGCATCCGTAATAGAGACAGGTTTCAGAAACTGAAGTATTTTACTAGCTACCATCTTGAGAGAAGATTCAAATTACTTCACGTTATTATTTCAAGCTACTTCTATATAAATCTCAAGTAAGTACACTCATCGAAATTTATAGCCGAATATGGAAAGAACTCTCAGATCACAAATTATTTGGACAAGAAAAGAGAAGTTACTCGCATGCTCTGGATTTGATTACAGAGAAAACAGGTTTATGCTTGATTATTAGGGTCCAGAACCTCCCTAGAAAAGAAACAAAAATGGCATATATGGTTAATAAGACTTGTTACCTACTTACCTTGTTATACCTAAAACGATATGCTTCCAGTGCTCTTACAATACCCTCAGAGTGATGCGTGGAAGTATCCGCAATCATATCCATGACGATAAACACTTGCCACACAGATATATGATCTCTTAGCTACTTAGAGCTAGTGCAGGAACAATTAGGAACAATTCTTCAATCAAACAAACACAAAAGCACTTCCTTGGTAACAAATAATCAGCTTCTCTACATCAGTAAGCTCAAAATTTCTTTAAATTAGATCTTCAATTCATCAAAAAACTTTCAATTTACCAAGTATCTTAGAACCAATAAATCCTCAATGCACGGGCTAGGAAGTTAGCACTACATGCTGAGATGACTAACAGGCAAAAGCAAACTATCATCTTGAACAAACCTCAACACAATATTTGCTATATGCCAAAATCAAGGCTGGACTCGTAATTTCCTGTGTCTTGCCTGTACATCAATGGGAGAAAGTCGCAGAAACAGCTGGGGAACAAGCCCATCCGGATAAACACAAGCTGCAAAAGGGGAGTTTCTACAAATTTAAGCTGCCCAAAGGCAGAAATGTAAAAGTCGAAATATAGTTCGCTTTGTGGAGGTGCTTCAAAAAAGGGCAGAATAGTAGCACACAAGGAACACTGGATAACCAATAGTAACAACCATTCAAAGTCCTTAACAAAAACTCAATGCTACTAATGCATCTTAATTCCACTGTACAGAGATAAATAGGAAGACGCTCTTGGCTTTGACAAGGTCGTGTTCAATAGTTCAAGTATATGGTAAAGATGGAAAACCAAACTTCTTATACATCATAGCAGTCCCCCTTATGTAACAACTGAACTTAATGCAGTCAAGAAACCAAATCAAAACTAAACTTCTGTCACAGGTAAGGGATGCAAGCACAAGCCAAAACCCCGCTGGGGGGGGGGGGGTGCCCATTTGACTACAGGATGCAACTTTTGAACAGGTATAAATTTTAAAGTAATCCCTACTTCACCAGTAAAGGGAACTGGACAGAAGATGAGTTCATTTTCGTGTTAACTTAAATCGCCCACAAATTAGGTATAGTCATTCAATTTAAAGGGAGGGGGGCAAAAGAAAATACTCTTGTTTTTCTAACAACACATTGAGATAATCCACACCGTTCTAAGAAGAAACAACTAAAGAGCCTCGTCCCAAAAGAGCTATGTTACTCCGACTCTTCATTAGACCTCACGTACCCGTGTCGGACACTCGACACTCGGACATGGGTATGACACTTGGATCCTTCATTTTAGGCCAAAAACAAGCGGTTTTTCATAAAATAGACGAGTCCGGCACTCGGATCCGTACCCGTGTCCGACACCCGTACCCGAGCCTGAGCAACATAGCAGAAGAGTATGTGGTCAGGTAACATTAAACCAATATAAAAAGAGATGCTTGTCAAATTTGAATGATAAGTTAAACCAGATGATCTGAACTTAAACATGCAACCAAATGAGAAATTGTCAAACTCCGAACTGTTTGCTGAGTCACAAAGTTGTACGTATCAATGGAGTAAAAGGACCATTTGTCAATTACTAGAGTGTATTTGTCGTGAAAGGACATCGTCTCAAAATAATTGGTCATTAACCATTTAGACACTACTGTTATGAAGAAAATGTTCACAATGCTTTACCATGAAATTAACATGACATAAATTGTTCACGACATCAATTAGTTAAGGAGTTGTATGGAATGTAGCAGAACATCCGATTTTAGGAAAGAAAAGGGAGGGTAGAGGAGGGGGACATCAACAGCAATCTCAAATTAACAAGAGCTGAATCAATGAACCCAATCAGCAGAATGACAAAATATTGAAAAAAAAAAGATGGTAATTTCACAGATTTCGGCAACTCTATCACTAGAAAGACCTGGAAGGCTGAAATAACATATATACTCCTATTATTGTAGCTTTTGACAACCTACCAAAAAAAACTTTTAATTAGGATCAGAATATCATATACTAGTAGAGAAGCAAGCAAGGTATAGCTGGGGTACATGTACATCCATGCAATCTCATAGCAAGTTGAACTATTTAACACTCGTTGCACTTGAATTTCTCTGCCTCATTTATTAGGATCAGCAATCATGGGCAAGGAAATAGACAAGGAAGGTATACAAAGGGAGAACCTGGTGAAAGTATAGAATAACAAATTGTAACAAACCAAAATTCTCCCCGAATCTGTACATAACTAAATAACATAAAAAGTCATAAAGGAATGAAACTAGTATAAAAGTATACCAACAGGTCAAAAAAATCAAACAGCATGTCCCTGCACAGAGGAAAATGAGGTCAAGATGATTAGAATACCAACTAAGCTGCTCCATTCTCAGATGCAAGTTAGGAAAAGAAAATAGAAAAGATAAAGAAAACAACAGAGCCATCAACAGATAGGAGGTAAAGAGTTACCTCTATTCACAGAAAGGAGATCACTTGGCAGTGAGAAGCTGGGAAATCTGAAGGCCCCGACTGAAAGCGTCATTGAAGAGCATTCGAGTCTGCATTGACTGGAATCCAGGCATCCAAGACAAAAACGCCACTGGGGCCATAACCATGAGGCCAAATAATAGATCATACAGCCGAGCAACGGAAACTACGGTTTCCCACAACAATGTAGTTTGCGCAATGGGACGGAGCACCTGTGCAATTAATAAAATACCCCAGCCTGTCGGGATGAATGCCATTAGACTAATTAAGATATCAGAAACCACAAGCTCTGTGAATTTCAACAGAATGATAGTCACTCCTACAATAACTGATGTGACATAGCACTGAATCAGCCTGTAGTAGATATGTCGGGTTGCAGCAAATCTGTCCCGCGCATATGCTAAAATTACATATATTCCAACTAGCACGGAGAAGAAGACCCAAGAGAGCAAATACACAGAAATACTCGTCCTCCCAGAAGCAATCTTCAGCTGGTATACAATAGCATACTGGAAAAAGAAGTATCTCAGATCAAGAATTATTTCTAGTATCTTCCCCCACAAACCAGTAGTTTTGAGATGTTCCTGCTCTTCATACCACCAGGTCTCCCAACTCTTGTCTGCCTTAGTAGCAACTCCCGTATCGTACCATAACCAGGTTATGAAATCCTCAAAATCATACACAGTCTTCAACCAATCAAAGCCAGAAGGATTGAAGACAAATGGTGCCATTATCCATGAAACTACAAGGAACCAGCTGGAGATTGAAAAGGCTATGTACACAAATGTACCCTTGGCCAGCGGACTATGAAAGGCATAGACGACTAAAATCACCCCAAGTTCAATACCCTTAACAAAATGGCTGCGGGAATATAGTCTGTAATTCTCCGCAAATTTTTTATGCTGAACAACAAACCCACGTCCAGTGGATCGGTACTTGGCACCCCCATGAAGGATTGTTCGGCCAAAATAATGAGATCGTGTTCCCAAGGAGAAAGTGAAAAACAATGATGCAAGCTGCAGTTGCATTTTTATAAACTCCCCAACTGCTGAAATGAAACCATATTCAAGAGAATTCTCCACAATCATCGGTAAAGCAGTGAGCATACCTAGTTGGATGACAAACTGCTGGTTCACAATAGCACCTAATGCCGCATTGTTGCTGCTATTTTTCATGGCAGCCTTCTCAACACCACTGAGAGCAAGATATAGGCGGCCCCACAAAAATGTATAAGCAGATAACACTACCATCATGGTGTTAAAATAGTATCCAACACTGGTGTAAAAGAGAGAAAGCATGCGAAAGAAATCCAGCCTGTGGCCCAACCTGTACACATCCCTACTCAGAAGTTGCTCGCCGTTGCCACCAGCCACTTTGGCTTCAAACATGGCAATCTGATTTAGTCCTACATCCCTGCCTTTACCCACCTGTATGTACTCATGATGGGTCACATTGCCACCTCGAAGAGTACAGTTAAACCCTGCAAAGATATCCTCACTCAAGTTAATCAGTTTGGAGGCTTTGCTGACTCCACCGCGAGTAAGAAACCAGAACCTGTCAAATACATCAGGGTGACCGTAGTGCATCCGCACTTTCAGAGGGTTTGCCAGCACACGCTGACCCAGGGTAACAAAGCTCATTTCCTGAGAGGACATAAACCAAGCAAGGGACGAGACAGAACCAGTGAAGATGTATTCTCGAACTCCAAGAATGGTTGGCTTCCGGATACCATAGTTCTTGTCGAATTCTTCCAAAAGATTCCTCATCTTGAGAGCTTCCTCAAAGTAATTGTCTTGATTCATGTCAATCGTCTGTAAAGCATCACCACGGGTAAAAATAATAGCATGATTCTGGTTCTCTGGCTTTCCTTCGCCAAGCTTGATGGGACCAGGCAACTGGACCCTGTAAATCTCCACTTCCTGCTGAAACTGTTGATCATACTTCACAAGAACAGAATAATACTCCACCTCGTCTCTCCCAATGTGTTTCTCATCGACATAAGCAACTCGAAGAGCCTCATTTTCTTTCATCAGATACAAGATTTCCTTAGCCTGTGAGTTCCCTGCTAATTTATGAATTCCATACAACTGACACGCTACCACATAGGAGAACTTCATCATAGCATTCCCAAACTCATGACCTTTGTACAAAAGGCTCACCCCACTTGCAGCTCCCGAGACATTGCGTGAAGATGAAGCTCCCGAGATACTGCGTGCGGATGCAGCTCGCGTTGAACCTAAACGGTTCCAATTGTTACTTTGAGTCAATGAACCGTATGAAGCAATTTCTAGGCAACCTGAACTTATCTCTTGTTTAGAGGCTGAGTCCAAAAAGGCGAGCATCATAAGTGCCCTAGAATAATACATTATCCCCCTTACAGTACGAGAGAGAGTCTGGCCTCGATAGGACGCCCATATGCGCAGATCCCTCACCTTAGTCGTCCAAATTTCTCTTTCATCTTCCAAACCTTCCCTCCTCATCCGCTCTATGAAGTTCTGCCACTCGTCCTCATATATCGTTTGCAAGTAATACAAGATGGAGATACCATCCTCATTTGAAGATTTTAGCTTTTCTTTTTTGTAGATTACATCTTCGTCATAGTAAGGGGTTAATACAGTGAAGGCCATCATTTTATCCACCTGCGGAGCACGAGGAATGTTCATGAACAATGAGTTACTAAAGAATGCAATGCGTCTTTGTGCCTCTTGATTAATAGGCACATTATGCATAGATTCCGTGGATGTAAGAATTGTATACACACGCCGCAGCTGCCGGATAAAGAACACGTCGTCTGCATCAGGAAGTTTGACGGCATCCTCAAAAAGATTCCTTGCAACTCTAGCAGGGTTTTGACGCACCAGACCTTGCTCCCTCAAAGTCTCCGGTGTCCTCTCCTTAGCAGGGAATCTACGAATACAAAGGACATATAACGTCTGCAACGTATTAATCACCGCATCTATATCCTTCTCAACTCTCAGCAGGAGCTCAACCAGAGTGGCCAGTTTCCTATGAATCTCTGGTAGCAATTTCAAGTTATAGAATACAGTGAAGTACTGATATGACATATAATACTCCATCTCAAAGAAAAATCTACTGACAATAGAGTGCTCCTCAGAACGACGCTTCACAACATGTTCTAGCAGCAAATACTTGACACTATCATAGGCCTCAATGATCGAGCATCGCCTGTACTCATTCTTGCATATCTTTAACCAAAGCGACCTGTCTAATGGTTTTTCCCAGTCTTCGGCCAGGCTGACAGAGAGAAGCAGCTCATTGCAAAGCAGAACACACGGCCAGCGCATAACTCTGATACCCCAACAGTTAGGGGGGAGCTCCATAAGCTCAACTTCCCGGTCACTAATAAGATCTTCTTCCCTCATGCTGAGCAATATCTCATTCCACAACAAGGCAAAACGCATGGCCTCCACCTTGTTGGACTCTATCTCACTGTAAGCTTGTGCAAGTCCATACCGCAGTCTCACCCTCTTCACAGCATCCCTCAGCTTCTTCACTAAGGTCATCCCGGCCACAGGGAGCTGCCTCTCAGGCATGATATTGAACTGCACTGCACTAGCAAAGAACTTAAACCTCAACCTCAACTGCCATATATTCCGTATTTCTCCCAAATGCGAAACCAACCCAACATAAGCACCCACAGCAGAGGAAACCACAGAATACCATATCTGCAAATCTACCAGATAAATAACAATCACAGGAATCCACAACAAAACAGCCGCAATCCTATTGCTTTTACTATCGAAAAACTCGTGCCAATTATAACTCACACTCTTCATTTTCAAAAGCACCCTAGTCGGCTCTATTAAGGGCTTGATCTGAAGAAAGTAACTAAACAAAAATTTCAAGACCAAAATCCAAACCCAAAACAAACTATACTTAATGTTACTAAGCAAACCTTCTCTCATACCTCGGCCAACGAAGATCCTGGTATGAAACCACCAAGTGAGCCAGTAAAACAAGGGGAAATCCGCCTCATCAATCAAATTCCTAAACCAAGGAATGATGAACAACACAATTGACAGCATCTCCGGTACAACAAACACGAAAACCGCCTTCAGAAACACCATGATCTGATCATAGGACTCCAAATCACTACTCCTACGACTCCAAATTCTAGCATAGAAAATCGACAACACGACAATCCAAGCAATTGCCACCATTGATTTCAACACCATTCTCACCCCAATCCACCAAGTCTCTCTCCCAATTAGACTGTACTGCATCCCTGCGTCGAGAATCGACTGAATCAACCGTAGCCCCGCCCACGTTATAAACACCGTCAGCAGCTTCACCTGCACGTCTCCCCTCTCCACCGCTTGCCAGGGATATTTCGTCCCCTCGGCCGCAACAATCACCATCGCCTGCAACATTAAAATCAACAGAACCCAAACCCTATCAAAGCTCCGGAAAATATTCCAGAACGACCGCTGCTCCACATACCCAGTCTTCCCGACCCGAACCGCCTTTCGGGCGGAGGAGAAGTAATTGCTCCTCAAATCCAACGGCCACTTCAACGACTTAAAACACCGCTTACTCCAAAAATACTCGTTCAAATCGTCATAGTTACGCCACGCCGAGTGCGGCTTACTGCCGCCTTTACTCCCGGCGACCTCCTCTTTAATTGTATCGTAGAGCGGCCTGACCACCGTGTTGAGGAACGTGTTATCGCCGATCGTCGACGGAATGTACGGCTGACCGGTGTCCCTGTCGTGGTAATCGTCAAGAATAAGATTCAGCTCGTGGCAGAGGTGGTGGAACAAGTAACACAAACACTCCGGCATGAAGCGGAGGTTCGCTGCCTCCCCCCAAATTAGTAGGTAAAGCGAAATGTAGAGGAGTTCACGGCGGTCGTCGTCGGAGTTGCGGCGGAGGAAGCGAGACTTAACCTTTAATTTGTTCGGCTTTCCGATGAAGGAGCACCACGAGGTGTAATTAGAAAGAAGCTTCTTCCGGAATTTTCTGACGAGATTAATGTCCAAAACGGCGGCGTTTTGCGGCGGCGGAGTGAGGCGCATTTGAGAGTTGGACAAGTGGAGGACGAGGTGTTCGCGCGTGTTACGCACGTTATCGGCTTGGAAGCCGAAGAAGTGGCCAAGCCAGTCGAGAAGGTCATAATTATCGTGCCACGTGTGAAACGGCGGCTTTCGGAGGTCTTCTATGAAGCGTAAAGCAGAAGCTGCGGCGCGTATCTGTGGAAATTGAGTTGAAGGGTGGTTATCATGGAGGTGGTGAATTGGAATTATATTGAATGGCTTGTAGTCTGGTGGTAATGTGCGTTGCTGTGTAGGCGCGTGGAATAATGATGTGGAGCGCGTGGGGGCCGCGCGTTGCCGGAGATTCATTTGAAAGTGGATTTACAATGGGTCCCCAATCTGTTTAATTCGTTACTTAGTAAAACAGATTTGACCTGGTAATGATGGTAATTAATTAGCAAATGTGTTTAGCGCCATGTTTAAGCTAGGAAGCAACTTCAATCCCTCGTGAACTCAGAAAAGATTAAACTGCGCTAGAGTTGACTAAAATGCACAACACCACAAGAGAGTACCTTGCGCATTTCGTATCTGGAACATAGTTGAATTGAATCGAGTCGAGTTGATCATGGTCGAGGATATTGTACACGAGAAATTGCCTTTTGAGTGACTACATGGAAGACTGAAGATTGACTGTTTTGGACGTGGGATTGAGTAGAATGGAAGGGAAGATAGTACTCCGTAAGTTATGTTTTGTTGGTAATTTTGGCTGCGGTGTGCGACTTGGAGGGTGTAAAGGTAGATTTGTTGTGTTTCTTTTTGGTTTCTAGTACATGAAATAAGACTTGTTTATATTGACCCCAAAATCAACTTACTGGAGTAGTTGTTTATTCATGGCATTCAACAGTTGAGATTCAACTTCCAAATAAAAAATAGGAAGATAGTTGAGATCCATAACAATAATTAGGGGTTGTTTAGTTTATCATTCTAACATTTTTGTTACATCTTGGGATATAATATATTTGCTTGAATATAGTTTGTTAGAGGAGGGTGCGGTTTTTATAGATTTTTAAACAAATTTATAAGATAGTTTCTAATCATCGTCTATTTAGAATCACGCATCAACCTTTTGCTCTACATCACTTGTATGCAATTGCGGGCAAGCACTCGCGACCATTGGTGATAGTTAGCTATACACTTAACTCTTTAGATTATAATGAATACGGAGTATATATGAAGCTTGTGGATTTGGTATAGATGTGATACATGGAAAAGTTATTTTTATGTTGAGTACCACAAGATGGAAATAATATACTTAGTATCTATAATACAACCAATAAGAATAATGAAAAGTGTACACACAAAGTGGCGTATAACAGAGATACATCATAATTTATACGCATCTGGCCTTGATCAATGAAATAATATATTATTAGACTAAATTGTATGATGAACTCTCTTTCACTATCAAGTAACCTCACTAACGTAACTGATGAAGTGATGATGACAATGTTATATTAATACAATTAGATAGTCAATATAGACAATTACTACAAAAAAAAAAAATCACTCAACGAGTTTATGATAATATGCAATTAAATATAATTAAAGGAGTTTGCAATCAAACTAACAAGCTATTTTCGTTATGACAAAACGATTAAGTAAAGGATGACATAAATAATTTCCAATCTAATTATGCAATTGACATACGTCATTTGCAATTTCTTTTTCGCCTGAAAGTCAGACCTTGAAATTTTGAGAATTGAAAATGTACCAGAGTTAAACTATTATAACATGTGTGGGCTAGTCTCATATTGAAAGATATGCAAGGTTTTTTTTAACAATATAAACAAGTGAGCTACATTTATAATCAATCGGTGTTAAGATAGAACATGACTTGAGAATAGGTACTATGGCCTGGCTCCATAATTGGTCTCCCCTCCCCTAACAATGACTTCTGTATTGAACGATTTAAAAATTAAGCCAAACTATATCCTCATTCATCAATATGTTACTAGTTTTGATTTATTAGTGTCATATTTTAGCTTGCTAGCTAACAACTGTTACATACTTACATACGAATAATCAATACGGAGTATATCCTAAGCAACAAATACACAAAAAAAAATTCATTATGTAAATGGGAGAGGGTATGGCGTAGTACGTTATTGGCTAACAACTACCTGTTTGAATAGCAGGTAGTTGTTTTATTAGCAGATAATTGTTAACTCTAAAAGTAACAGTTTGGTATTAAACGTGCTCGGTAGAAATAGTTGTTGAATTATTAAAACTATATAGTACATAAAAAAATAAAATAAAAATGATAGTTTTTACCTCAAATATTAATTTGAGTAGCATTTCCCAAATGCTAGATAAAATAATAAATGCTACACAAATTGCTACTTGAATTATGTCATCTAAACAGGTACACGAGTAATTTGACCTGATCAAAATACTCCCTTCTACTTTTTAATGTACTACTGAACATGCCCTTTGTATCATCTTCTTGTGCGCCAATTAATTGGTGCCATAAGTACTATAAAAAAAGCACATAATGTGTGAAAATCACTGGCACTCCCTACAGCCTGTTGGCTTCATAGTTACTAACTTACTATAGCAGCAGCAGCAGCAGCAGTATAGTGGTTACAACTTACAATTGAGGTATTTTAAAGTACCTCCATTTTTGCGTAGAGTTGGTGATCGTCGCCCGTCGGGGTCGAATTAGTTTCGGATTGGGTTTTCCTGGGTTAACATGTTGTTTCGGGTCGGTATTGGGTTATAGTCGGGTCTCAGGTCATATCTGTGCATCATTTCTATTTTGCACATGTTACAATAGAGCACCTTGTTCGCATTAATAATACTACTTAGCTATCTCTAATTAAGTGGTTCTTATTATCCAAGCCAATATTTTAACCTTTATAAAAGAATAGATTGTAGTATAATAGTTCCATTTTATTTGATGTACTTCAATTTGAGATATATTAAACCGTCAAATAATCATATCTTGGGAAAATGGGAGATTGAAAACACTATACTCCGTATTAGAATCGTCAAATAAAACAGTAGAGGTGGTAGTACGTTACTCCGTAATCCGTATATAGTTATATTTGAATTCAGGATTGAATATAACGTTCTTATATGTTTGAAGAAAATATTTCGGATTGTGAAATAAATGTCAAAATTGACTTCTTTTTGTTAAGCGCGAGGGGTTCATGCGCTCGATTACTCCACAAACATCACATTTCGCAAGCTTAAGAAAACATTGTTCCTTTTTTTCTGTTACAAATGTTCCTCGGCAAGTTAAATATTTCTTGTGATATACTAGTATTGTTGAAACATAGCTAAAGATCACCGGCACTTCCTGTATCCCAGTGGCACATCTAGTTGATAGTGTGTCATTGGACACGGGTTCAAGTGCTGGTGGAGTGTATGTTGTTGTTGTTGGATCTTGTTGTTGGTTCTCAACAAAAAAAAAAGAGGTATTCGTAAATATCTTTTATTTTAATGTTTTATTTGTTGCGTGTGAAATGTATTAACGTTTTTCTGCAAAAGATTGCTCGTAAAGAAATGGTGTAAGAATAGATATGCCTTGGTTTAACAGATGCATCTAGTTCAAATTTTTGTGTTGCTGAAATGTCAATCACTTGGAGGCACAAAGTTGAGCGGAACTAAAATGTTTAACATAATGTATGGAATTCACTGGCACTCCCTGTAGCCTGTTGGTTTCAAAGTTGATAGCTTTGATAGTGCCACAGGTCAGGGCTCAAGTGCCGGTAGTGGTAGTGTAGTAGTAGTAGTAGTTGGTGTTATTTGTAATCTAAAAGGTATTTCAAAATACCTTGCCTTTTACAAGTGTCTTTTTTCACAAACTTATGATTTAGATACGAAAATTTGTAATTGGAGATTGGGCAAAACAACAAATTAAACATTGGTTACAGATTATTAGAGTCGACTCCTAGGGGCGAATCTATGGAGTAACTTATTAGTGTACCGGTTATACCAAATTTTTCGAAAATGTCTAAACATTGCCTTAAAAATTCCTGAAAATAGGAAGAATACGAAGAAAAAAAAACTTGTATTAACAGGGCGACCCTAAATTTTCGGGGCTAGATTTGCCCTAGCAAATTTTCCTCAATTTTATGAATACCAAGGTAATACATATAATAAATACACAGGTTTAAATCACTGGCACTCCCTGCAGCCTAGTGGCACAACTAGTTGATTTTGTGCCATTGGTCAGGGGATCAAGTGCTGGTAGACGTTGTTGTTGTTGAAGTTGTGGTTGTGTTCTTGTTTCAACCAAAAAAGAGGTATTCTAAAGTACCTTTCTTTTTAAACATTCCCATCTTAATTACCTCTGATAGAGGCATGTAAGCTCAACATCGGATTCCAGGGACAACAAAACGAAACGAATCGAAAATTAGGAGTCAACTAACAAGGTTATGAAATCACGGAACAACGTAGAATATAAAAAGAGTATCAATCAAGTAAGAAAAAGTGCCTCTCATAATAATTTTCAAATGATGTATAGATGTACTATAGTAGTAATGAAACAGTTCCCTCCTTTGTGATCTCCTACTCATTTCACTTTTCAACAAATGAGACCACATTGCAATAAGGGTAGTGAATATTGTTCACAGTCGAATGTTTCACAGAAACAGATTGTACCGGGGTAGCAGCTGCAGAACAGGCTAACAGCAGAAGAGATATACAAGACTAGCAGGCTCGCAATGCCACCAGACCACCAGTCCACCACAACATGATCAAGTTGTACGCGGAACTGTTTTCTGGTGACACCTCCCACCTTGATCAAGATGCTGCTCTAAGACCCACTACAGGTAAGTGTGATCACCATACATGTGTGCAGTCATGTTCAGAGAATGAAGCATAGATTCTCCTCTTTTATTGAAGTTAAACACACATATGCCACCATTGTTTACATCAAATGCACGAAATCTGAAATACCAGACATTATCAGCACAGTTTTATCAAAGAAGCAGCCTAAACATAATCTTCAGAAAAATGTACAGTACTAAATTACTTAACATAAAGATATGGATAATGAACTTTGCAAGGAGGAAAACGTGAACAAACGAAATAAATGGAGGAAATACCTTTCCGGCCCTAGTCCTAAGGCTGTACAGACGAGTGCCCTCAACATTGATTTGTGAGTGACAACCAAAAAGCTTTCTCCCTGATACAAAAGATACAAAGGAAGGTGTATCATCACAAGTCATCCAATAAACTCAATTCCACTTAACAGTCGCAAATTCAGGACTACGAATTACCAAAGGAAGGACTTACAGGAGTTGACAAAATTTCCCTCCACGCTTCAGCAGCTGTCCCCCAGAGCTTCTTGATTGGATAAACACCTTTCACATGGAAGTTAACTGGATCTTCCCTCCATGTTGTGTACTCCTTGGGATATATCTTCTTAGCATCCTCTGCCTCCACATGCTGAAAACCGTTTAGTAAAACTCTTTCAAGTAAACAAGAACAGATGAATCTAACATTGTCAATATCATTAGTTAAGCCATAAAATGTCGAACTACCATATAATTGATTGTATGTATGCACAGATTTAATCAGCAACTTTAGAGAGTCTGAACTGTTACTGCATTGAGCAGAATTGCAGAAATAGTCCTGAAGCGACATAAACTGACCATTTTTCATGCCTTCAAGGAAAAAAAGATGGGCCTCCTTCAATGAATCGAGGAAAACCAGTGGCTCCTTCCTCCCTTGCCACAAAATCTCAGCTGTAGACTGCAATTCGCAGCAAGAGAAAACATAAGTAAATGAAACACTCAAACTTGTAAATGAGAGAACTGTAGAAGTTACAGGTACACTATGGCATATTATTTCCAACCTTGGCACGAGTAATTGGGCTCGAGAAGCAGTGATCAAAATGTATCTTTGCTAATGCTTCCCTACATCGTTCAGCTTGCATTGCTCCGGTGTCTGTCAGAACAGATAAGTCCGAACTTCCCTGGACAAGCACATAGATGAACTAGATCATAATGATGGAACATTACCCACAGAGTATCTTTGTCACAATAGTATGTCTCTTCATAATTTCCAACCAAAGTTTTCAAAAATGACACACCTGCTATTACAATCTGCAATGTCTTACATTTTACGAAAATTGATACTCATTAAATAAAATGATGCGAAAGGCATGACTGGAAAAGCTATGAAAAATGTTATGTTGAAGCAACTGCACAATCTAATCGAGTAATTGGTCAAACCCAATAGTATGTCATGATTTAGATTATGACTATACATAAAATGAAATGAGATGCACAGCTAAGTGTTGCTGAAAATCATTTCTATGTATCACGAGTTCCTACTTCAGTACTTCCTGACTTCCTGGAGATCTATTACATAAAAAAATCTCTTACTAAGGTGTTGATAGAGTAGGAATAGTTCAATATGATCAAGATTCACATTAAGCAGCGAGAAGGACAGCTTAATGTGAAGAATCATCTAGTGTCTTAAGAGGCAGAGAACAAAGAAACAAACCTGAACCCTACTTTCAGCATTCCAGGAGCTTAGGCCATGCCTAAGAAGGGTTATCTTCTTGGATGAGGATAAGGGATACGGAGTAAGTGAGGTAGTAGCTTTCCAAAAATCAAAGGCCCCCCCTGTAAGGGGAGAGCCATCCCCGAATTTCTCTGCAACATAAACAGAAGAGTATTCATCTTCAAGTAGAAGCAACACCATTTCGAACTGAGAGACTTTTTCACTCAACTTCAACATTACACTTCATTTCTATTCAAGTACAGATGATAGCATGGATGGTAATTTCTGCCATAATCAACTACCAAATAAGTGACCAAAATCAATTATCTTAGAAGTCATCAGAACCATTAGCTCTACTCGACAATATGCACGTAACACAGATCACAAATGAACTCCAAGAAAGCATAGCATCAGTAAAATCAAAGTGATTTCTCCAACAACAATGTGGATACAATTCAAATTCTTGCATAACTTTATACTGAGTACTAATCGTATGATTTAAGTTATTCAGGAAAGTAATCTACCAAACTCACTTTTCATCTTCAAATTCTATGCACAATGTTCAAATCGTCAAGTTCCTGTCATATTTGGCCATAATGCCATAAATTCACAGCTTTCTAGTTTACAACGTTGATTTTTGCTTGCAGGGTGTGTCCAAAGCCCAGACCAACTCACCATCTAATTAAATCGTCTCATCTAAGTTTTCGCAACCAATATCCAAACGTAAATTCCAATTTCCAATGAAGCCAAAGGCTCACTATTCTAACGAAAGAAAATCTGCACTTATTATATTGTGAAGTAGTACCGATAATGCAATTTCTACTAAATATTCAAAAACGTGACTTTCTATGTTTTCAACCTAAGGTTATGATTGCATACAAAATACATCCAACCCTTCTTACCTCGAGACAAGTGTAACCTTCGAGACACTAAGATAATGTTAAAAATCAACTACGACAACATGTCAATAGAAAGTTACAAAGATAAGCAGGAATAGCATAACATACGCATAATAACTCCATGGGGTTAACAAGGATTTTTAACTGAGAAATTAGTAAAACGTAAAAGAGTAGAGAAATTTACCAGTAACAATGGAGAGATCAGGAGTAGAAGATGAACACTGAAACCCAATACTTCTACTCCTTGAAAAGGTGTGATTTTTAACCTTGGAAATGTTGCTAACATCATTAATCAAAGGAAAACTAAGTAGATGTGGAGTATTTGTCAAGCTTACTCCAACACCACCCATAATAATTCTTAAAAAGGGAATGATCACACTCTTTTGGGTTTGCTTGTTTATGGAGTAGCCTATAATAAGCAAAGTCTCAAACTTTCATAGACCAAAAATGTTATTTTTCAATCTAATTTTGTGTATGTGAAATATGGACCAATAATTTTGCCATATGTTTTCAATAGATTGCAATCTTGTGGTTATGCAAGAGTTTAGACTTTACCCTTCTTTTTTTTTTGGATGCTCTAGGCTTGATTGACTTTGAGCGTTTCGAAATTTGACAAATGGGTCACTAGCGAATAACGATATGAAAGAAATCAGTTTAAACATCGCTAAAGAAAGTAAATTTAATGAAATGGTGACTATGTAAATTAGGTCGTTTTACATATACGGTGTACGGAGTATGTAATTCAGAAGGTACTGATTTTCTTCTATTTTTCAAATGAATTTCATCACAATGTATCACGATTCAACGACAGTGTGTCGGTGTCCATTAACGTCAACTCGAAGAGAACGTAGAAAATGCTATTTGCTTAGAGTATGCAGTAATTGTATGTATGATTGTGAGTATACATTGATACATACAATCATGTATACAAACCAAAGTGAATAAATAAGTAGCAACTCAAACATAAAAAACAGGCCGGCATCAGGTATCTTCTACGTTACACTATAGTGTCATATCTAGTTGTTTACAGGATAAAAAGGACCAAGAGCAACATAAAGGGAGTATAGGAGGAGCACAAAGTAAACAAGGCCGGATACGAATCCGACGGCGAGGGCAGCCGTGGACTGATCACAAAACTTAGGAACTTGGTCACAAATGGGTAGCCATCCGGCATGACTATTCCCTTTCTTTCCTACATACGCAACTGCCATTGCTGCTGAAAAGCTTGAAGTGAGCACCAGTGTCATCACCTAATTGAACAAGCAAATTTATAACCTTGTTAGGAACTAGGAAGACATGACGGACCTTGTTACACTCATCACCGTCACGCCCACGATTTAAAAAGTAAAGATCACACTCTTTAAATCTTAAAATCGTTGTTAGAGTATTAAACCAATTATTTGACCTCAACCAAGCTTACGCCTAAGCTGATGGTTGAGGCTTACAGCCTTACACAATGGTTTTATACCAATCGACAACAAGAAAAGTAGCACAATAACTTCGATACATACAATTACTCTCCTCAAGATTTTTAACGAATAATTAATGGACAATGCTAGAGGTCTAAAGTCTAGACATCCAAAAGTGTCTACAATCCATAATAATTTTACTACACTATCAAAATTATACTACTCACACAATTAATTTTACTACCTGGATTTTTTACTACAATTAATTTTACTATTCCGATCTCAATTTTACTACTACTAGCTCAATTTTACATTGTAAACAAATTAATTGTGTCTAAACTATAGACCTCTATCAATTTGCATAATTATATAACCATTTATCACCAAACTGAACCAAGGGAAGAGCATGGTGTGATAATATCTTGTATAATATAAAAGTTCTTTTTTTTTTTGGACAAAGCGGAAATTTTATAACAAAGAAAAGAACGTACACAACCAAACAGATTAACCTACAGAAGGCAACACCCGGTAACAAGAAAACCAGGGTTAAGGTATAATATAAAAGTTCAAAGTTGGTGAAGTGTATGAATAGAAGTAGTTAAGAGTCAATCTTGATACTCAAATTGAGCACAAAAAACGTCTACTATCAAGCTTTTCTAGATCCCTCACGCTTGCTACTTATTCAGCAAATGTTACTTAATAAAAAGTTGCAAGTTATTACAACAATCAATTAGTAAGACTAAACGAGTAATCCTCTAGCTTCCAAGTGAAGCCTTAAACAACAACTCGTATCCGAATTCGAGCATAATAATCTACGATACGGTCATGGTTAAACAAAAAGATGTTAAGAATTTACCTAGACAAAGAACACATGAAGCAGGGTACTTTTATTTGAGTCAGAGCAAAGTGAAAAAAGAGGAGTTACGTTCAAAAAAAAATTACCGTGTCTAAAATGAAAAAATTACCGTGTCTAAAATGAAAAAAATTACCGTGTCTAAAATGAGAATGAGTCGCCAAAACAAAGTTTTAGCCGGCACCAAAAGAACTGCTAGGGAATAACAGCAAACAACTGCATATGCTATCACAAAGTACCTACATAAAAAAAAAACACATATTAACAAAACGATTTACGTTCGAAATATCCACAATCTTAGCTTGGATTAAACCGTCCTACTTAGACTTCACATGTGACGGGTATATCTAAGCATTTGGTTGAATCGAAACTTATATATAAAAAAGAAAAATGGAACTTACTTCATTGAAGGAGAATTTGAAAACTTGGCCTCAAACTTGAGACCGAAGACTTGAGCAGAATCATGGGCAGTGCTCATAACGATGACCGCGACGAATGTCGTAGCCAAAGCAACGAGCCTAAGCACAAGGGTGACTATGCCATTAATCTTGGTCATCTTTGATCAAAATCATGCATGCAAATGCCTGGTTTTTCTTTCAAGAAGAAATTAACAGGAAGATTTCTAAAAAAAAATTCTAAGTGTAGGGAATTTATATATATGTAGGTGAGATGTGATGAAAAAAAGATTGGTTTGGTAAGGCAGATAGAAAGGTAGAGCTTAATTGTCAATTTGTCATCTTCCCAGATTTTTGGCCTTGAAAAACAACATATAGTATATACTTAGGTCACCTAGCAAAACAGATTTTTCATACAATAATCTCACAACTTATGTCTAACTTTTTCTCTAGACATTTCATGGTAACACTTTTTTCTCTCGACATTGAAGTATATAATAACCTAGCTACTTAAGCATATATATATAGTTAGCTTTAATCTTGACTGGTAGGTCATGTCATCACAAATTATAGTATGTTGTATGTGTATGTCTTTATTTTTATTTTATATTTGGTTTTTGTGAGGAGAGATGTGAGACTATTTAGTAGGTGAGATTCATAAGTTAAGTGAGTATGAGTATTTGTCATACAAATAATAGATGGGAGTAAGTAAGGCGCATCAAACTTGTAATTCAGTGCTATATATTAAGTGTATCGTCGATCTATATACTACACGTTTTTGGAGAAGTTAGGTTATAATCAGAATCATCGTCGGATATTAGGCTTTCACAAACTCAATATATATTGTACACTAGTCCAAAAAGAATCATGATGCGCTTAGGTAGAGAAGAAAATTTGATCTACCTGTTAGATGAGAATTGTTCATATCTATCTAACTTCTTTAAAGAAAAGCACAATTAATGTGGAATCATAACTTAGACGAGTACTCGAGTAGACATTGGTATCAACTGGCAATAAAAAGAGCAGTAGTAGTAGTAGTCGAATTGTTTATATGACTAGAAAGAGCACGTAATCCTTTAAATGTGACACTAGCTTACTGCTCACACATCAATAATTTTGAACTAACGTCTCACATCTCTAATGCAATGTCAATTATCTCTTCTATTTTCCTGCATCGACATAGATTCACTTAATTCGAGAGGCCAATGAATTTGCAAGCCGTACAATCAATTGTTGTTATCAATTGTTAACAAGTAAAAAGAAAATCGAATGCCAAACACACTTACTCCACGAACTGATGCTAAGAACCCTTGTATCCCATATTTTTTCGATTTTGTCCCACATCGGTCTAGATCTTAAACCCCACAACCTCCCTCTTCCTATAAATACCCCCATACCCTCCTTTCTCCCAATCTTTTCACAACCTTCTCCTTCACTCTACCAACGCCTCTCGCAACTTCTCGCCGCTCTCACCACTCTCCCTCCTTCACTTAAAATCTGAACAATAAAACCGCCATTTTTATACTATCAAAATCAAACTATATAATATATCAACAACAACAACAACAATAATAATAATAATAATAATAATAAATAATCAACAAAATTGGACTCGCAAATCAACAGATTAAACTTCGGAAACCCTAGAAAAAAATGATGAACATGAACATGGAGTACGACTACGAAGACGACGACGGCCAGATGATGGAGGCCGGCGGCGGTGGCGGCGGCGGCGGCGGAGAGCAGGAGGTGGAGGAGGAGGAGGAAGACGAGGAGGAGATTACACAGGATGATGCTTGGGCGGTGATTAGCGCTTTTTTCGAGGAGAAAGGTCTTGTTCGGCAACAACTCGACTCGTTCGACGAGTTTATTCAGAATACTATGCAGGAAATCGTCGATGAATCGGCCGATATCGAGATTCGCCCTGAGTCGCAGCATAATCCCGGCCAACAGTCCGATTTCGCCGAGGTTTTTTTTCTTGTTTTTTTTTTGAATTGTTAGGGTTTTGCGGTTCGTAATTGACTGTGATTGTGCGAATGGTGGTTTTTTTGTTGTGATTATTGAGCTTGTTTTCGCCGGAATTCGAATGTTTGATTAATTGGCGTGTGGTAATGCTGTCGAAAATTTGAAGGTTGTGACTGGTGGTGGTGGTTTAGTAATATTGATTTCGATAGGGTTTGAGGCGAGTTGAGCTTGTAATAATCGAAGAAATTACGAGTGTTGTGAAGGTGTAATTGTCGAAATTTTTGGAAGGTTGTGACTGGTGGTAGCGGTTGTGTTAATGTTGGACTGGTTTTACAGGTAGAGATATTGATTTCAATAGGTTTTGAGGCTGAGTTGAGCTTGTAATAATCGAAGTGGTGGATGTGGTCGTGTTTGGGTTTGATATTTTCGGCTGGATTGACATGTAAAATTTGTAACTATATAGATGTATTTATGTATGGATGTATGTTTGGGGCGAGTGGAGCTAAATTGAGCTTGTAATTGTCGACATTTTGAGTGGTGTGGTTATGGTTGTGTTTTAGCTTATGATGCGACACTGTTTGGTTTATGTAGGAGAAGAAACCATTGGACTATTTATTTCTGTGATTTAGATGTCATTAGTGTGGATGTGGAAATGTTTAGGGTTTTAGACGTGTGGAGGTGAAATGAGTTTTAAGATTGAGTGCTGCTTGAATTTGGCAATTGCTTGGGAGTACTAGTGTCGAGTGTGCTGTGGACAGCTTGTGATTGCTGAAATTTGGACGTTGAAGTGGTGGTATTTATTTTTCTGTTTAGATGGAAATAAATGCGAGCTTCTCTTGTATTACTTGGATTTTCGTCCAAGGTGTAGGTATGCAGTATACTAGTGTTTGAGTTGAAGGGTTTCCCCTCTTTGTAACCAAAAAAAAAAAAAAAAAAATTACACCAGTGTCTGAGTTGCGATCAGTGAATATTTAATTTACTTGGACCCTGTTCTCAATTCTGGGTATGGGACACGTCTTTTGTCTAAACCACAGATTCCAGGGTTGAGTTGTGGATACAATTTACTTATGTTACCGTTCTGGTGAGATAGACAAAACTGTTGTCTCAGTAGCACATCTCGTGAAGTGAAGTAGCATAGAAGATACAGATCTCAAAATTTTAGGGTGATTGACGTGAGCAGATAATTTTAAAGGGATCTGGTGTAAGATATAGCTGAAATCAATTTTGTTCTGTGATGGGAAATATGAGAGAAGTACGCGGAATCTTTAATATAGATGCTGATGCAGATGGCAGATAGGCATCAGCGGTCTTGACTCATGATTTGGTGTAGCACAGTGTCATTCAGACTGAACATTTATAATAAAGGTGAAATCAATTGCAAATAGTATGGATATATGTAGTGTACTATCTTTGTAAATTAAAAAAAGGATTTATAGCCTAGCATGCACTTAAGAGTATACCGGGATATTATTTGCTTGTCTCAGGAGTTTCTGCCGGAAATTACTGTCACTAAATTCAGATTCAAATTGTGTAGCGAGTCTAGGACTATGGTGTTAGGGAGGAGTTGTTTCTAGAAGCTGTGAAATAATTTTGTTTTCGAGGACAAATAGCTTGAGGAAATGGAATCGCCATGTATTGAGCTTTTGTTTATCGGGAAAGGTGAGTGCATAGAGTAATGGGTTCTTGTAACCGAAAAAAAAGAGGAAAAAATAGAGTAATGGGTTCTGTTGCAAATAAGAGAGTAAGTGTTTGGGAACTCTGAATGCAGAAGGTTATTGAGATGTACTTGGTTGAGGGAAGTGCATTGCACCCAGTGAGGGAATCATTATCAGATTATTGTGAAGTTGGTTTCTCAAAGTAAAATGTGTGGCCAGCTATTAATTGGTATACTTGAAACTAGGTATCGCGGAATACTGTGTAAGGAGTTAGTCTCATTTGATAATTGTTGAGTAATAGGGGTTGATGGTTTGTTGTCAAAAAGATGGTGACGTAGCAACCATGGGGCATTGATATCTAATTGAGGCCATGGGGCATGGGTAGTCAATATGAATTTTATGTAGCTAATGAACCAGAGAAAGCAACTGGTGTGAAGTGTGTGTCCACTTGTTGGCACAGATATGTGGTCTGATCTATATTCAAAGGTTAAGCTGGACACGTTTATTACTTTTTACACTCGCTACAGGCGTAAACTTGGGAAATATGTCATGTTACTGAATCTAATATCTAGCTGCTAATCTGTTATGATGCTGATACCAAGTTATCTGCATCTCTTGCCAGTGATTTAAGATTGTTACCAATACTTTTTTCATAAAACATCATTTTCAAAAGAATTATGCTGCTTTATCAGAATTGCATAAACTTGTAGATATTGCATAGAGAATGCAAGTAGTTGTTCCGTAGTACTCGCAACTACGCTGTCTATTTGCCATGACATTTGAGGGTGGTACTTTGACCAATAAAGGCTAAGGCGGTTTTGTTTAGAACTTTGATTGGTGGATTCAAGTTTCTTGTATCGCCAATACCATGCATCAGATTTAATGATGCTTTCATTGTATTGCAGACAATATATAAGATAAAGTTTGGGCAGATATACCTAAGTAAGCCGATGATGACAGAATCAGATGGTGAAACGGCAACTTTGTTTCCAAAAGCAGCCAGACTGAGAAACTTGACGTATTCAGCTCCTTTGTATGTTGATGTCATGAAAAGAGTTATCAAGAAAGGACATGATGGTGAAGAGCTCACTGAAACGCAGGAGCTACCCAAGGTTTTTATTGGGAAGGTATGTTATTGAAATTGTAATCTACTGCTTAGTCTACTGTTTGTGCTGGTGTTTACAGTATAGTATATGAATTGTCTATGCTGCATTGCTCATTAGGTACCAATCATGCTTCGGTCAAGTTACTGCACATTATATCAAAACTCCGAGAAGGATCTAACAGAGCTTGGTGAGTGTCCATATGATCAAGGTGGGTACTTCATCATTAATGGCAGTGAAAAGGTGCTTATTGCTCAGGAAAAGATGAGCACAAATCATGTTTATGTGTTCAAGAAGAGGCAGCCAAACAAGTATGCGTATGTTGCCGAAGTTCGATCCATGGCAGAGTCTCAGAATAGGCCCCCAAGCAGCATGTTTGTGAGGATGCTCTCACGTGCTGGAGCTAAAGGGGTAATAAGAATTATTTGCACCTCTTTAGGATTTCTTATGTCATTGTTGGCTATTTTTATAATCTGCTTTGAATGTTGGAATGACTTAGCTTTTTATCTTGATTGTAGGGCTCTTCAGGGCAGTATATTCGTGCTACATTACCTTACATCAAATCAGAAATTCCTATAATCATTGTTTTTCGAGCATTGGGATTCGTTGCGGACAGAGATATATTGGAGCATATTTGCTACGACTTCGCTGACACACAAATGATGGAATTGCTACGGCCTTCATTAGAAGAGGCCTTTGTTATACAGAATCAACAAGTAGCCCTTGATTACATTGGAAAAAGAGGACAAACTGTTGGTGTAAGTAGGGATAAGAGAATTAAGTTTGCGAAGGAGATTCTGCAGAAGGAGATGCTCCCGCATGTTGGCGTCGGTGAATACTGTGAAACAAAGAAAGCCTATTTTTTTGGGTACATTATCCATCGACTTCTACTTTGTGCTCTAGGACGTAGGGAAGAGGATGATAGGGATCATTATGGTAATAAACGGCTGGATCTAGCTGGGCCCCTGCTTTCAGGTCTGTTCCGGCAATTGTTTAGAAAGTTAACCAGGGATGTGAGAGCGTATGTTCAGAAAAGTGTTGACCAAGGGAAGGATTTAAATCTGAGCTTTGCTATAAAGGCTAAGACAATTACCAGTGGTCTCAAATACTCCCTTGCTACCGGAAATTGGGGGGCTGCCAACGCCGCGGGTACAAGAGCTGGAGTTTCTCAGGTGCTGAATCGACTTACATATGCTTCCACTCTATCGCACTTACGAAGGTTAAACTCCCCCATTGGGCGTGAAGGGAAGTTGGCTAAACCTCGGCAGTTGCATAATTCACAATGGGGAATGATGTGTCCTGCAGAAACACCTGAAGGACAAGCTTGTGGTCTTGTGAAGAATCTTGCATTGATGGTGTACATTACTGTCGGTTCTGCTGCATACCCTATATTGGAGTTTTTGGAGGAGTGGAGTACAGAGAACTTTGAGGAGATTTCTCCTGCTGTTATTCCCCAAGCTACCAAGATTTTTGTGAATGGTGGCTGGGTCGGAATTCATCGTGACCCTGACTTGTTGGTCAAAACATTGAGGCAACTAAGGAGAAGGGTATGTTTACTCGTTTATGATTTTCATGGCTTGAGACCTGCTGTTCAAATAACTAGCTGGGATATATATTTTGTGTACTGTGTGCATCAAACTTATTATTGACGATGTTTGCTGCATGACTATAAGCTCAAACTGACACTGGTAAAGTTTTTCGGTTGAGTCTCTATGCATGACTTGCAAGCCGCATCTTCATGGACATGCATCCCATTTCATACATGCACTCTTTTGTGTTTGTTTGTTGCGGTTTTGAAATTTGATACTTTAGACTCTTCTACATGTGTTGCTATAATATGTGTAGAGGATTTTTCTTCAATGGTTTGATCTTGTTTTGTGTTTAGCTATCGATTTATGCAATATATCCTCTACTATTTTCAGGTTGATGTGAACACTGAAGTTGGTGTTGTTAGAGATATTATGCTGAAGGAGCTGCGTATATATACCGACTATGGTCGTTGCAGTCGCCCACTGTTTATTGTCGAGAAACAAAGGCTTCTCATCAAGAAAAGGGATATCCGGAATCTGCAACAAAGGGTAAATTGTTATACTCCTCTGGTTCCTCTCATGTTTGTTTTCTGGTACTTTGCCTGACACCTGTTTTTTTTTTTTTTTTTTTTTTTGGCAGGAGTCACCTGAAGATGGTGGTTGGCATATTCTTGTCTCCAACGGATACATTGAATATATTGACACAGAAGAAGAAGAGACCACTATGATATCCATGACCATTAATGTGAGTTCAGATACAGCTCTAGTTTAGTGTATCAATTCGTTCACTGATGTGATCCCTATTATAAGCGCTGAGCCGCTGACAATACTATCTATTGGTGATCTGATCTTCTGAAATTTGCTTTTAGGATCTGGTATCTGCAAGGCATAATCCAGGGGAGGCATACTCTGAAACTTACACTCATTGTGAAATCCACCCATCGTTGATATTGGGTGTTTGTGCCTCAATTATTCCATTTCCTGATCATAATCAGGTAATCATATCGAGTCACCAGTGTATGTTCTCTTGTGGGAAGTTTTCTGTTATCCTTTATTTACTGATTTTGTCTTTGTACTTTTCAGTCACCACGTAATACATATCAGTCTGCTATGGGAAAGCAAGCAATGGGAATTTATGTCACAAATTACCAGTTCAGAATGGTATAGCTCATCTTTTGGCTGCAGTATTGGATTGTGGTCTGTTTAGCCATTTGCCCAATTCAAATTCATTTGGGATTCTTACATAATTTTTGGTCTTCCCCCAGGACACATTGGCCTATGTCCTCTATTATCCGCAGAAGCCTCTTGTGACAACACGTGCTATGGAGCATCTGCATTTTAGACAGCTTCCAGCTGGCATTGTAAGTAGAAGTACCTAGGTTCCGCAGAACTCCGTGAAAATTGTGTTAACATTTCTGTAACATTTTCTGCCTTTGTCCTTTTTGCGCAGAACGCGATTGTCGCCATTGCTTGTTATTCCGGGTATAACCAAGAAGATTCTGTTATCATGAATCAGTCTTCGATTGACCGTGGATTTTTCCGATCTCTATTTTTCCGCTCATACAGGTGGGTAACTACTGATTTGTGTTAAAGTACTATGTATTTCTCGTTTGCTTCTGCTGGCATTCGTGTCCCAGGGCTATAGGTACTCAGGAGTTTATGTCTCTTGCAGGGATGAGGAGAAGAAGATGGGAACCCTAGTCAAGGAAGACTTCGGACGTCCAGACAGATCTACTACTATGGTAGGTCTTAAATAGCCTGGTCTTTTATTAGTTGATGTATCGGTTTTATGCTTTGCTATTGAGGTATTGAAGTCGTTATTTTGTAGGGCATGAGACATGGATCTTACGACAAATTGGATGATGATGGGCTTGCACCTCCTGTAAGTATATTAGTTGCTAACTTTAATCCCTTCTTGGAGTTACCTAGGCCATTTTGCATCTAATTTCTGGTTCCTTGGCAGGGCACTAGAGTTTCTGGTGAGGATGTCATCATCGGAAAGACTACTCCCCTTGCCCCAGATGAGGCTCAGGGGCCTGCTGCACGTTATTCACGACGTGATCATAGTATCAGTTTGCGTCACAGTGAAACTGGAATGGTGGATCAGGTAATGGGTTAACACTTTCCCTTTGTAACTGAATAGCTATCTTTGTATGCGGCTGAGCAGCTATGAACAACTGTTTGCATCTTGTAGGTATTACTTACGACAAATGCCGATGGCTTGAGGTTTGTGAAAGTAAGGGTGAGATCTGTTCGTATCCCTCAGATTGGGGACAAATTTAGTAGTAGACATGGTCAAAAGGGAACAGTTGGCATGACTTACACTCAGGAGGACATGCCATGGACTGTGGAAGGCATAACTCCTGACATCATTGTGAATCCACATGCTATTCCATCTCGTATGACAATTGGTCAGCTTATTGAGTGTATCATGGGTAAAGTTTCCGCTCATGTGGGGAAAGAAGGAGACGCTACTCCTTTTACCGATGTCACTGTAAGTTTTCTTTTAATATGGCATCTGTTGTTGCAGCTTGGTATTATGTGATGATTGTTCACTTGTGATATCCTTCACCTTCATACCTTGATAAAACACTGGTACACTTGAATGTTCTATTCACAAATCTTGTGTTTTGTGTCACGTATATTATTCAGTGCATATGTTTTTGTTTCAGAAGTATTTTGTATTTTTAATCTACATCGAGGAAAAGTTGGACAAATATAATAAGCGGAGAAAAGATGGAAATAGTATTTTAGGGGGAGTATGAGTTTTTCTTCAAAGGAAAAATGATGTAATTGCCATTTTTGTTTGTTTTAATCGCTCTTGTGAAAGCATGTCATCTTCTTTTCAAAGAACTTTGTACGGGTTATTATATTAGTATCTGAACTCGATCACCTTGTTCTATAGGTGGACAATATTAGTAAGGCCCTTCACAAATGTGGGTATCAGATGCGTGGGTTTGAGACAATGTATAACGGTCACACTGGGAGAAAGCTCTCTGCAATGATATTCCTGGGGCCAACTTACTACCAAAGACTTAAGCATATGGTTGATGACAAGATCCATTCTCGTGGACGAGGTCCTGTGCAAATTCTGACAAGGCAGCCTGCTGAGGGTAGATCTCGTGATGGTGGTCTTCGTTTTGGAGAGATGGAGCGAGACTGCATGATTGCCCATGGTGCTGCTCACTTCCTCAAGGAGAGACTGTTTGACCAAAGTGATGCATACAGGGTCCATGTATGTGAACGCTGTGGGTTGATTGCCATTGCAAACCTGAAGAAGAATTCATTTGAATGCAGAGGCTGCAAGAACAAGACCGATATTGTCCAGGTATTCTTCATTTCATACGCTTTTGCATCTTAATGTCTCACGCATATCTTTTTGTTTCACTGCTGGTGTTTTACTTAACATTAATGAGATCATAAACCGTTCAGGTTCACATTCCTTATGCCTGTAAGCTGCTGTTCCAAGAGCTTATGTCCATGGCAATTGCGCCAAGGATGTTTACAAAAGATATGAACAAGCTTCTCAAGGACCAGAAGAAGAAGGGTACTTGAGACAATCTTTTCTTGCTCTCTCAGATGTAGAAACTCTGGAAAGGCTGCTTCTGGTGAGAGTTTGAGCAAACGACGGGATTGACCGTTGTCTCACCTTAGATCCCTCTCCCTTTTTTGTTCATTTTATGGGAGGAATCCGTTGGTCGCTGACAGTCTTTTTACTGATATACTGCACGACTCTTGTAATTTCGAATGAAATTTTGAAGATTTGAGCCCTTCACCCTCCAGTTTTGTATTAGTCTCGTGTCTGTCAATTTGTCTAATACCCGAAACTCTGCATATGCTTAGTGCATGGTGAATGACTTGTTAAAGAAAAGTGTTGATAGTAGTTATGTGTTTTGTATATAACTTGAAACTTCACGAGCAAATTAGCTTCTTTTATATGTCGGAATTGCTCGGTCCATGGAAGACGCCTTCAAAAGAGAACACGAAGTAGTAATGTCTTCTACAAACATACGATTGTTCGTATCTCAGCTGTGTTTGTTTGGGATACTAATGGGATGGGGAAGTGGCAGGGGAGAGTCGAGGTTTCTCCATGCTCTTGCGCCCTTGCATTCTTCCACTCCTGCAAATTATCTTTCACCTTCCGCTGGTCCTTCCACCATAGACACCTCCCTTTATGCCTCCATCTCGATCCACCCTCCCCCGATGCCTCCCTCTCGATCCACCCTCCCCCGATGCCTCCCTCTCGATCCACCTCTCTTTCGTACACATCTTCCCTTTGTTTTAAACAAACTATGGATAAATGCGAGCACCTCCAATTTTCGCCAACCACTTAATCGCTAGCATGTTATTTTGTTGTTTTAAAACGATTGTAGGATCGTTAAATCGGATTTGAACTTGACAGATTTACCAAATAAATCTAACCTAAACAGACTAGCTTCCTTTCATGTTTTTTTTTTTCCTACGAAAAGTGACCAAATTTCCTAAATCTCAAGTGAATTAAATTGAATTCTTACAAGAATTACGAGCATAGTTATAGTTAAGCGAATTATGGATTAATGGATTAGTTACATTTCAAACGTGGTACAAGTACGGTTATACGAACTAAAAAGCTATTAAATCTCCTAATTCTTTTTTTCCTCCAGTAGAAGAGATCAAGGAGAATACCACGACGACATTTTTACCCTAACACCTTAAACGGTTCCTATTAAGACATAGAGAAGGTGTACACGAATTACCCAAGCTGAAAATCTCTCGGAGGATCAGAATTCAAAAGTCCATCAAACTCCCCTTTACCGCGCCTTATGGCGGGAGTTTTTAATACATTGGGCTAAATACGTTATTGTTGTTGCCTTAAAAGCATACCCCTATTAAAATATAAGAAGTTGTACACGTATTTAATGTAAAATGAAAATTATTTCGAGCATCGGATTTCAGAAGTGCGACTGGAGAGAGTAGATATATACTAGGTAGCACCAATACGGAATCGGACACGGACACGGACACCGATACGGATACGTGACACGGCACTTTGAAAAAAAGCGGAAACGGGCACGGCAAAAAATAAAAATTAATATGTATTTGAATGCATCTTTTTTCAATTACACGTACTATTCGCGGGTAGGTAGAGGTAGGGCTAGTGCAGTCGGGTGCAGGTTGGGCCGTAGCGATGGAGCCGCTAGTGGACGTCGGTCGGAGGAGGTCTCCTGAGGCGCCGTCGATCGAAGGTGGAAGAGTCAACCGGAGCAAGAAGATGGGAAACAAAAAGAGACAAAGAAGTAACACATGTAGTTGAGCTAGCTAGAATAGGAGAGAGAAAAAAATAGTTTTTTTAAGAAAAACTTGGCTAAACGACGTAGTTTTGTGTCGTGTCGGGTGTCTGGTTGGTGTCTGGTCGGTGTCCGGTTCGTGTCCAATTAAAAAAACCGTGTCTGTGTCCTAAAATTAAATAAAAAAACCGGACACGGTTTTTGGGTGTGTCGGACACGTGTCGTACCGTGTCCGACGCGTGTCGGTATCCGACACGGTGTCGGACACAGACACGGCACTGTGCTTCCTAGGATAATGTATAGAGAGGGAGTCATTCAAATGCAGTGACATTTCAATTAAAAAAAAAGGGAAAAACAGGCGAAGAAGACGACACTCAGAATCAGATGACGGAAACTGAAACTCATCTCACTCCACCTTCGCCTGATGAACAACGTGAAGAAGAAGACGGAATGAAGACAGAACAAGAGGAGAGAGAAATTGTGGGAATTAGATTGGAAGGTGAGAATCAGACACAAGGGGAGGAAGAAATCGCAGTTAGAATCGATGCTGTAGAAATGATAGAGGGTGAAAACACGGAAACCCCAGTAAAAATCGACGCAGAACAAGTGAATGAGGGTGTAATTTCTCAAGGAGAAGAAGAGAAAGAGGGTGAAAAAGTTGAAGACCCAGTAAAAATTGATGCGGATGAAGAGAAAGATGGTGAAAGATTGGTTGAAAGTGAAGCGGAAGAAGAGAGAGAGGGTGAAAAAATTGAAGAAGCAGCAGTAAAAATGGAAGAGAAAGAGGGTGAAAAACTGGAAGGGACAGTAAAAATGGAAGTGGAAGGAGTGAAGGAGGAGGGTGAAAAGAATGAAGAGAAACGTAAAGAACAAGTTGAATATTCACCAAAGAAAGAGGAGAGAGAATTCGTGAGTGGTGAAGGATTGGAATGTTCGCCGTCCGGTTGGGGTACTCTGCCGCCGCCGCCACCACCGCCACCGCAGCTAGATCCTCCTCTACAAGGTTTGTTTTCTTTGAACAATTTTTTTTTAATTTTCTTGTCATTATTATGAAATAAAATAAAATAAAATACAAATTGTTAGTGTGGTACTGTGGTCCATTTGAAATTTAAAAAATGCGGTGAGCGTGGATCGAACACGCGACCTTCAGATCTTCAGTCTGACGCTCTCCCAACTGAGCTATCCCCGCTTCTTGTTTCTTTTCTATACAGTTGATATGATATGCATGTTTGGAGTTAGTTTCCTTGGTATGTGGTTGATAACTTGATACAACAACAACATCCGAGCCTTATTCTCAAAATGATTTGGGGTCGGCTAACATGAACAGTCATCCAATAACCGTCTTGTGCGCGCCATAAAATTTCAAAAACGTTGTAAAATAGTTTGATATGCATCTTGAAAAATAGTTTGGATAGAAGTAGGGTGTGAAATGTCAAAGTGTGACCAAGTTGAAATGGATTTGGAGTAGCAAAAAGCAGAAAACTTCCTAGCATGGCATTAAGAATTCACCTTCGAATGTGGGATGCCTTTTCTCTGAGATTAAGGATTTTTCTGTGGTGATCGGGCGGTGGTCGGTTTTTTGAGAACCATGATACTTGGCGATTGCTCCTCCGTTTAAAGTTCATTGGCATTGGTTAGGTGTAGAGATTAATGCTTGGTTGGGGACACAAGGTAGGAAGACTATGGTAATATATCAGTGGAATTCAGAGATTCAGTGATGATGGTTGTGCATTACGGCACTTGACTAATTTAGGAATGCTGTGTGTGTCGTTATTTTTTACCTTTAATAACTCTCATAAGTCATAATCGTCGTTGCTTGGTTAGCTACATTGGCCAATCTGGCAAATTAACGTGCCATCATGTCGTGGAAGATGCATATCTTTTAGAACTTGTATGGGTGATCATACAACTGGTGGATATGTTAACTACCTTAACAGAAACCTTCTCCATTACTGTATTTTTGTTGTATTTTTGCTGGAAGACTACGAGAATTTAGGCTATTAAATCGGAATATTGTATCTTCCATCTGTTGAAATCCATGGGAACGGTTCATTGCTGCTTGTTACTTTGTGCGTCTCATGTAAGTTTTGCCTTCTGAGGTGCATAGGCTATGAATTATAGACCTATGGTGTATGTGTATGCGAGAATATCAGCACCTTACTGCGGCTTCTCTTCTATGCTATACAGCCTATAGTTGCTATGAAGATGTCGTTTACTTACTTCTAACCGTGGTTAGTTCACTTGGTTATGCTCACTAGTTTGACTCTGTCTTGCAGAAAGAGGTCAAATGGTTTGTGGTTCTTGCCGCCGCCTTCTTTCTTATCCTGAAGGTTCCAAGCATGTCCGATGCTCATGCTGCCAAACAGTGAATTATGTCTTAGAAGGTCATTGTTTGCTCTCAGTCACTCTCATGCATTTAGTAGACTAACTTTACCTTCTAAGGAACTCTGAGATCTTCGCCAGGAAAAGGAAAAAAAAACGAAGAAAAGATCTGTTCAAGTTGAAGTTATGTCATTTTACCTGTTCTGACAGCAATCTTTTTTGTTCCCCTTTTGGGTTGTTTTTCAGAGCATCAAGTTGGACAACTGAAATGTGGCAATTGTGCAGTGCTTTTGATGTATCCATGTGGAGCTCAATCAATTCGTTGTAGCTCATGCCGTTCAGTCATTTACATCGGAGTATGTACACTAGTTCAATCCAAGAAATTGTCTAGGTTTTCCTTTCCTTTCTGGATGTTACTGAAATTGCAGGGAATCTCTGATTCTGCATAAATTTGTGCTTGATGATATGCATATTGATCCTAATATAAGTGCATTTCATTGATCCTAAAAAAAATGTGCGTTTTCATAAAGAGTTTAGACCTTGGTTATAGCCTTGTAGGTATTGTGTATGTATGTTAGCTGCAGACCTGCAGTTGGGTTTTGCGGGAATTATACTTGATCCAAGTACTTAAAAGTTGCATAATCAACTAATTCCATCTAAGTGTTTCCTGTCATATACGACTTGCACACACTGTACTATAAAACTTCTCTTTCATCAGAGTTACTGTGACAACTTAGCCATGTTTTTACACATTTCTTGATCATCTCAATTCCTCTCTTTTAATGACAGGATCACAACAGGCGCCCTCCACTGTCTGTGCAACAGAGCCAAGCCTGTCGACCTTTCAGCACAGCTCATTGAAATCTGAGATATCTAGGAACCCAGTTTTGCTCAGAGTCGACTATCATTTGACCGGACAGATCTTACATCAATTTAACTCACATTGAAGCAAAAAAATTTGAGAGCTGACTTCTTTCCGGCCATTCTCAGCATTCTTTCACTTGTGTCGAATTCTGCATTATGCTCAGCAGAATGTAACTGTCGCTGCACAAGAATTTGTAAACCATTGAGTACTGTCAAGTTCTATATTCATAAACTTTTATGTTTAGGAAGAATGTAACCCATCTGGTCATGAGAATGTACTTGACCTTACCTAATGCCAGTTTCTATATTATGTTAGACAGAATGTACACATAGTGTAACTATTTCAGCGTGAGAATTTACTGATGCTTAAATCTACTACAGTAGTATATAGTTACTGAAATTTTTTGCTCTGTTATTTTGGGTTTTGTTGCTTAGCTGCATTTGAAATGCTGCCTGATCGCGTTAAGCGACATGATTTGCATTTGGAGATAATTGTCTGATACCTCATACTGAAGATGACAGAAATCCATTGCCTTAATTACAATATACTGAGCTCGTGAGCTTTAGAAAATTACTACGCAACCAAGAACCAAAAAACCATGTTGAATATAACCGCAGTGGCAGTCTTGCAGACGATAAAGCTCTGCAGTCTGTAGTCTTCATCAGTATTCAGACTCTAAAAGATATATAACGTCTGTACAGAAACATAGCTTTCGGCTTCCCATATATTACAGTTTGTATATCGAAAGTTTACAGCCTTGATATGCACTTAGTCGTCTGGTGGAAAGTCCTCATCTGAAACAGGATCTAGAAAGGAGCCCAGGGTCTTTCTCAGGAGGCTGAATGTTCTGTCATCCTGTACCCAAATGAAGAACTTCCGAATCAGAATCGAAGCAAGGCAGCTTGAAACAGATACTAAAAGCATGGGAGATCAACCAGAAAAGAAAATCACCTGTTTCTTCTTTTTCAAGGATTCTTCAAGCTCTGAAATCTTTTCAGCACAAGCCTTCTCCTTCTCCTGCAACATGCTCCTCTCTTTCTTCCCTGAAAAGCAAAACCAGATCGTTATTTCCTGTCACAAACTGACTTTCCTGAAACTTCAGCCAAAATATATGTATAGTTTCTCACTTAGTTGCTCGTATCTGTTGAATAGCCTTTCTTTCTCTTCTTCATATTTGGAGATGGCATCTGTCAAGAACAGACACCGCTCTAGATCAGTACATTACAGATTTACATCAGCTTTACAAAACTAATTAAGGATATGATTATCATAGACAGGACTTTGGTATCTCGTTAAAGGCCTGATGGAGAAATTCAGGAACATTAGCAGGTTATGTTTGTAGCAGCAGTTTCCAACACTAGAGCTGCTCATAAGATTTCACAAAGACCAACTAACAGGAGGGCCGAAAGCAATGGAATTCCAGTGATGGAAATCACTAAGCAGATACATTCCTCTGTCAGCTAAAACCAGGAAACTGAGACTAACAGCAGTGTCACTCAACCAAGTAGGTTAGGCCGTGAATTTGTGATTACTGATCCAAATGTTTATGCAACCATTCGAACAAAGAAAATAAGTTGCGAGAAATCTAATAATTGCAGGAACAATGAACTCTAAACTACCAGATTGAGGCATATGCTTCCTTTCTGATGCAGACTTTCCATTAGATATACAAAGCTACAGCTAAATGACTAGTATAAAAATTAAAGGAATACCTTTCAAAGCTTGCAGATGAGTTGCTTTCTCTTTGGTGAACTTCTCATAGACTGCTTCAAACTTGGCTGTCTCCTCCTTTAGAGCATTCTCGCACTACCAAACCAAGCGATAAAACACATATAAGGTGTTGTGTTTGCAATGTACACTAGTCCATGCTCATTTCAACAATAGAGATTAATAAAGGCTGTGAGCACTGAAGTCAGTATGAATTTCTACCAACCTCTTTCGAGCTCTTGGACAATGCCTTAGCGAAAGTTTGCCTGCAACAAAAATCGAGAAGAGGAAATGTACAACATCAACAACAAGGGCTTGAAACAAGGAGCACAAGTTCCTCATAATGTTCGTGACAACAAACATAACATCCATGAGTGAACACTGTACCTGTCCTTCTCAATTTTCGTCTTCAACTCTTCAAACATAGACCTGATCTCTGTTGCCACACTGTTCAGAAATGAGCAATTTAGCGTCGTGGAGATTTTCACTGCAAAAAACACACTCATAATCCTAGACATTGCAGTTTTTCTGTTCAGGGACATCGGTCTTACAGAATCACTTGAAAACGAGAGTGACAGTGCTGTTTATAGTAAACAGAAAACAGCTATATGAACTGAAATTACAGGTTTCCCTGATTAATAGCTTATACATCAAGCAGATTGCAGCGCTTTGTCCTAAAATGCGCGTCTAAAACCAGCAATTCCTCAGCTTAAAACCATTCTAATAGGTGTCCGAGCATAGTTTTGAAACGCATAAGTTCCGACTTCTAAACTGAAACACATTAGTTAAGCCCAATGCAATTCATCAAATACCTTCCCTACGTAATGTCATAGCCAAATTTTTATCAGAAAACGATTGCGAGAAACATATGACTACCAAATCAGATTACGAAGCTACAATCTTACAACCTCTAAACCATACCTCCTACAAAATTTTACGAGTACACGCAACATTTCACAAAACAATCTCTAAAATGCTCATATCACCTCATCACATCTTCATCAACATAATACAGCTTCTAATACACGTTACAACTACAATCAAAGTGATACTCCGCACAATTGACATCCAACCAACACTTGAACTCAATCATCATCAACATTAGAAATTCAAAATATTCCAAAATCGAGCGTTTACATAGTAACGAACTTCAAAGTTAGCTGAAATTTTTTGCTCAATTCAGATCTTTGGAAAACCAGTGCACAGTTCAGCATACGGATTTCGCAAATTCGCAATCGTTGCTAAAACCAGAATCTCGCACCTCGAACAATTATATCGGAAACAATATATACAACAGTATAATCTATAATCACCGCAATTATTTGAAGCGAAAACTTGTAGAACACAATTCGAATTCAATCCTAATTCACAAAATCAGTTACGAATTCAATGCGCTCAAATTTTACATGAGAATCGAAATTTTGAACTCGCATTCGAATTAATTTCTGAAATCAATCACATTTTTACAAAAAAAAAACGGTAATAATCATCACATAATCACAAAATTAAGCAAAATAATTAAAAAAAAAAAAGAAAGAAAGTAGAGATGGTGACCTAGAAATAGTTTCTTCCTTCTTCTTCTGGCCATCTTTGTGAGCTTTCTCTTTGATCATCTGCAACGCCGACACGATTCCTTTGATTTCGCTGAAATCCGTCGGAAAAACAATAAACCGTCAGACATAAGCCAGCGGCAATTGCGCCGGAAAATTCGTCGTAAAACGATGAAAAAAAGAGAGGAAGTGAAGAGAATTGCGAAACCTGGAGAGATTATTGTCGAAGAAGTCGTCGTCATCTTCAGCGTCATTGTTACGCTTGAGTCGCTTGTCCGCAGATTGCAGAGCTTCCTCTGCACGCTTCTTTGCGCTTCCTCTGATTCCAGACATTTTCACCTGAAATAACTAATTGAAATTTCGAGTTCTCTGAGCTCTGAGTTTTTGGAGAGAGAGAAGATTGAAAAAACTGATTTTCTGAGGTTTGAGATTTTTTTAAAGAGAGTGTTTGAATTTCGAGTTCGCGCGTCAGGGCGGAAGAGTGAAATATACGACGCAATCGGTTTGATATTTGTTGGGCGTTTGGTTAATCTTGTTTGGGTCAAATATCATTATGGTGGCTTGGTGAGTAAGCCCAAACTCAAAGCACGTGACGGAACACGTAATACGTAAACTGGTTAATATTATACTTAATATACCAACCAACCAACGATCATCCCACATACAAATATAAGATGATGCATTTGCATAATATATGTAAGTGAAAACTTTTTTTTTTTAAGTTTCACATTGTGTAAATTTCTGACTCAACTAGTGAAGTCGAGTACTTAAAACTTTGTTTTTAAACCTTTAGGGTGTTAAAAGAAACGCCGAGTTAAAGGCCCAAAGTGGCTTTCGGCTTTCATGAAACTTCATTTTTTTTACAGCGTCTAGATAATTCATTAAACTTCTTAATGATATGTATTTTGCAATTTATTAGATTATCGATCAATAAATGAAAGGAGTTGGATATCGGATGTTTACGAATTGAACCACCATTAATGACCATCAACACAAATGTACATTTCTATCAAAATCGTTTTGATTTTTACAGTTCAATTAATTATACGGATCCTTACTTAGCATCTACTTAGCTAGAGCTAGCCAGCGATTCTTCTCCACTGAGTTACGTTCCATTAAGAGGCACTTTAATGCTCTGATCATATATCTTAATTAATTAGCTCTGCATATACTCACAAAGTTATCATATTATTATATTAATCAAGATATATATTCGATACTTGTCAAGTTGTAATAGGTTTTCACCATATTATTGATCATATATCTACTTGTCAAGTCACTCAAGTAGTCAAGTGTCAAGCAGCCAGCAAGTAGTAGGTGATCAATGGAGTATGACCCAAGTTTAATAATGACTTCGACTTTCAAAGCCTCTTGTTTGGCTTGCGAACTATCACAATTTCTAGCAAGTCTTAATCCTCGACTGAACCACAAGCCGGCCTCACCTGGTCCTATGACTCCTAATCTCCTGTCTCCTGACTTCGTAACCACAATGTCGATACATACAGAGGTGACTGGTGAGAGAGTTAATATAGTGGTGGAACCAAGATTAAAAGTTTGTTTGGGGCGAAGTTAATATTTAGAAGTTAGGGAGGGCTAAATTCTACAATGTACGTATTTTTCTCGCATATTTGTCGCAAAACGTACAATATTTCGGAAACGTAAGAGGGCCTTGGCCTAGATAAGCCACTCTCTATCTCTACCCCTGCCGACACTCATACACTCGTACACTTATCAGAATTTCTTGTTTAAGAATCCTATATATATAAAAAAAAAATCAAATTTTTAATCGTTTATAATTAATTTGTATGGAATTCTTAAAATGCGGAATCCTACATATGAAAGACCCAACTTTAACGCCCGTTGTAACATTAAAATTACTAAAGGAGGTGTGGAACGTGTCACCAAGCTATTGTTGTTGTGTACATCCATTAGTACCCCATTAGGCCATTATTAGCTTAAAATACCATATCAATAATTGTTACTTGCTAAATTCGTATAAATAATCATTTAATTATATCGATTGTCCTAATTCAGCGCATAGAAAGGGGATGCCAAATGTACCTCACTAACTTACAAACTGACTACTCGTATTAGTCTATTACATTGGATAAATTACCTGGATGATACCTTCACGAGTACTTATAATTGTGTGCCCTAATTTACTCAACATTTTTGTTTCATGGCTTCTGATCCATTTCTTAATCTTGTTCCCCAAGCCTTAATCGTGGTCATTCGCCATTGGTCATCATGTCTTGGGATATTTATTACAATTATTAGTCTAATTAATAATTTCCTTATTGATTATCCTATTGGCCCATTCTATTGTACTATGGTGGCATGGTCAAGTGGTTTCACATGCAGATGGTTTAAAGTGCACAAGAATTTTGGGTGTCATCCAGAAACGAAAAGAAAGACTTCAAGGTCTTTGTAAATCTCTTTATAAAGTACAATTCAAAATTAAAGATAATACGATCGTAGGAGAGAGAGTGTTTGTATTATTGCTATTGATGTAAGATGTATATATAAACTGTCAATCAGCTGTTGTAAATTAACTACCGTGGAGTTATCCTTCTTTCCTAGCATTAGCTTCTCGCAAAATTTAAACTCTTTTCGTCCGTGAAGAAGTCTTTAACAAGGAGGCCGATAACAAACTTTACTCGAAACGTCCTTGTATAAACTTTTTCGAGAAACGGTAGCATAACATTAAGTATAAAATGATAAAAAGAAAAAAAAAGGTATCCTTGTATACACTCATTTTCCATGTACCCCCTAACATACCTAAATTTATCTCGACAATTACACGAGTCGGAGCTCATCAACTCAATCGAATGGAGTCGATCTCAAACAAAAACGGCTGATAACCTTCGATCGAGAATCGAACATGATCTTTAATTAGTTGACGGTACAACAACTGCGAAATCATTTGTCGAGGACATTTTCATTAATTAAGAACCGATAAAAAGTTGACCCGATTCGAGTGATACGTGTCGGCACGTTCGTCTTCTACATCCCTTTCCTTTGTATATAAAGAGCGACCCAATTAAAACCTCCACAATTTCTCTTCTTCCACTTTTCCCAAACCCACAAACTCATATTTCTTCAAACTGTTCTTCAATCTCAATTTAATAAATAACAACAAAAAAAACATTTACCATTTGCTGAATATATCACCCGATTTCCCGACAATTTTCTGCTGAATCCGACCTTAAAATCTTGGATCCTCAGGTACCCTTTTTCTTGCTCTTGATTTTATGTAATTTTGAAGCTTTAATTTCCCCTTTTTCTTCTTCATTTGCTGTTAATATTACTGCATATCATTAGTATTTTTATTTGAATTTTTATTGGTTTTGTCAGAATTTGGTTTTCTTGGTTTGAATTGATTGGTTGATTGTTAGGAAAAGTAAAAAGTAAATTGATTGGCAAGGTTAAAACTTTAGCTCAGCTAGTAAAATTGTTGGTGCTTGGGAGGTGGTTTGTGAAGTATCAATTAATATTAGGATTGAACTTTACGCTTCATTATAAATCGGAATGTGTGGGTTGATATCTTCAACAAGGGGTCCTTAAATTGATCCCTATGTAGTCCATACAAGGCGCCCTGGATGAAAAGGGAGAGACTTTAACCATCAGGAAGACAGGAACAGCCTCCGATTCTCTAGATTACGGCTTGGGGGCGGTAGAAAACCAGTGAATTGATCAAATGGCTCATACTAATGTTTGTGTTTATTCTTGTAAACCAACCAAATTAAATGAACGAGGACCGACAACGATAGAAACAACAACATTACCCCAGTGTCTCAAGTGCTGGAGCGTATTGGTGGTCGTGGGGTAGGGGGTTCGTACTTTACCAAATGAAAGACGACTACTTTACTAGTTTTCACTCTTTTACATGAGCGAATTGATTAAATGGTTCATATTAATGTTTTCGTTTATTCTTGTAAAACAAACTAATGAACGAGGACAGACGACAATAGAAAAACCAACAATTACCCCAATGCCTAAAGTGCTGGGGCGTATGGTGGGGTAGGGGGTTCGTACTTTTCCAAATAAAAGACGACTACTTTACTAGTGTTCACTGTTTTACATAAGCGAATTTCCCCACTTTTTCCAATTTAATTTGCTAAGGCCGGAATGCCGGATAAACTTGTTGCACTTTGGTTATGGTGCTTGCCAAATAATGGTTTAGCACTGAGTGATTACCCGGAATACCCGGAGCGAAAGAGGATGCTGGTGATTGATAAATTAAGGTTAAGTTGGCAAGTGTCGTAGTTTGTTGGCTTGCATTTTCCAATCAAAGTTAGTTGACTTGGGATTGATGTGGTTAGCAATAATGTAATCTTATCCTTAAGCTTTGGAGATGTATTAAACGACCAGAGGGGGACAATTGCATTATTTTTTTGGCAGTTGGCCTTCTCTTACATTTGTCTTATAAGACCAAATTGATGTTAATACTGTTAACTCTCCGCTCTTGGTGATATGTAGAAGTTTACGTATGGTCGGCAATCCGCAAAGTCGTCGGTGGGAATGTAATACTTCACTCTGGATGAGTTAAATTTTGATGAGCATTTGGATAGTAGAAGCAGAATGTGATTAGTCTACTTGGTATTATTTAAAATTAAAATTCGATAGCCGAGTTTTCAAGATGATTAAGTGGATTTGGGCCTTGGGGCATCTGTCAGTTTAATCAAATGAGTGAATGACTTATCAAGTTTTTTTTTTCCGTAACCCCCAGTCCCCCACTAATTAAGAAATTATTAATATTATCATGATTGAACTTATTCTTAATCATGTGCACCCACTGCCCACTGGCGTGTCGACTAAGCAATTATGCATATTTATATTGCAGCCATAGATGCACCTCCGCAGCTTAGCCTCTTAATTATTTGTATCTGGCTGACTCAAAACGTAATTAATTAAATTGTGTGCATTACGCATGTACTTACTCAGTTTTTTGTCCTCTTTGATTGATTATTCTCTATTTTGCGTCTGCTTCTTATAGTTGATATAGTTGTGATACAGTGACGATCCTCTAGAATGTCATCTCAAGAACTGAAAGCTGTTGGACAATTGGAAAAGATGCAACTCAAAGAGAGAGTCATATAAACTTGAACACGAAACGATATCTTAGGGCACGTGTTTTGCATATTAAATCTTCGATTCATATGGAGAATTCTAATGTTAGCGTAGAGGTTTGGGGTGAAGTACTGTGGCTAGTATCTCTGCCATAGTCCATCAGCTGGTCCACCATTGACCGAGGAGTTCAAATTTTGGTTTGGTCAATTGGTGGACTTAAGTTTGTGTAATGGAATTAGGTAACTGGTGGCCTTTGTTAAGGTTGCTTACCTTTCCTATTAAAATGTGCATCCTCAACAACTAGGTCCTCTTGCTTTCAAGCTGTACGGGAGGTTCCTTATGAACCCTGAATAGTCCAGCCTTTTCTTAGTATCATGTTCATGTATGAGTAAATTCAGATTTCAAGGGGTCATGGTTTTTCGTACTTTTCCCAGTAGCCAAAATGCAACAAACCCTTCTAAATCTCATAATTTTTTGATGATTTTGGTGCTAAAAAAGATCTTGCGCACACATTAGTTTAGCTGCTCAGATACTGTAGCGGATGCGTTATACACAGGCTAGTCGTTTCAGCGGTATTTTTTTTTTTTCTGAAAGAGAGACTATAATTAGCATCTAGTTCTGGTGATGGTGAGTCATTGACAAACTTAAAGTCTGTTCTACTCCTTGGTCTTATCCACCCATCAGCAATTAGGGGTTGATACCACTGTGGGTCCTTAGACAACATCCTATGGTACCCACTCCTTGAATGAACTCTGCACTTGGATTTTTTCGAAAGAGCATTATTAGCTTTAATGTATTCTTGAACATGACCCAGCTGGGATTGTGTCCTTTGATGTTAACTCTTGCTTCTCAATGGGGTTAAAATTTATTGGGCGTTGAAACATGTGAATGCCTACTATCATGTGCTGTTCAAATTATGAAATCGTTACCATCCATGCAACATTTATTAAAATCCTACCAATTTGCAAGATTCCAATTACTACATCCTCCTGATCTTATCCTAACCTTTGTGTTTGCCTTCAGATATCTAAATAAAAACTGGTGCTTGACAAGAGTTGCTGATTGCAAATTAGGAGTCCATGGAGTTAGAGCAGCAGTTTGAGCGGAAATGGAAATCTATTCCAGCTGCACCAAAAGATGCAGTCGTAGATAATCTCAGTGGCTCTTTTGAGTGCAACATCTGCTTAGACTCTGCAAATGATCCTGTAGTTACGCTATGTGGCCACCTCTATTGTTGGCCGTGCATCTACAAGTGGTTTTACATCCAAAGTGCGTCCCTTCCTTCAGACGAGTATCCACAATGCCCAGTGTGCAAGGCAGAAATCTCCCACACAACTGTGATCCCACTATATGGCAGAGGCCAATCTACCAGCATCACTGAGGACGAGGCCAAATCCGTCTCTCCTGATGTAGCCACACCTCCAAGGCCACCAGCTTGTGGGACACACGCGTTGCTTAATGCTGCATCACAACCTGAGCACCACCTTCCACCATATCGGCGTAATCCTTATCAGAGTCACCAACACTACGCTTCTGAAGAGGTAGTTTCTTCCTCGTCATTGTTTAACCAAACAAGTGACGCAGTCGCTAATGTTTTCCAGCCAGTCGTGGGGATGTTTGGAGAGATGGTGTATGCTAGGGTGTTTGGGAACTCCCAGAGCTTGTACACATACCCAAACTCGTATCATTACGTAGGGAACAGTAGCCCAAGGTTAAGACGGCAAGAGATGCAAGTCGACAAGTCGCTAAGTAGGATATCACTCTTCCTTTTGTGCTGCTTCCTCCTATGTCTCTTTCTCTTCTGATCTGCAATTTTGGGGCAGAAATCCATTATTTGTATGTTTGTATAGTAGTTTGTAAAAAATGTCATCTATTAGGCATTGGAAGCTCATTGACATTGCTTCATGTACTACAAACTTGCATTTGGTGATCGGGTGTGAAATTATGAATTCCCGATGTTTCAGTATCGTCCATCTTTCTACAATAGGCATCCGAATTCATCAGATCTATTTGCACTTTGTTCCAGCTTTGGCTTGTGTGTGGTATACGGTGTCTCCATGTTATTGAATACCCAGCGTACCAGTGGCGCTATCTATTGGTAAATCTTACACCAGATCGGAGCAGAAAGAAGATCGAATAGAGAATTCTCTATGAGAGCGAGGGAAGGGAAAGAGAGCAAGACGAGCCTCTAGCGAGTTAGGGAGACGCACCTTAGAACTAGACGACCACAAAATCGCTCCCAATTTGTCCCTCCTATGCAAATCATTTCAAACCCTCTTCTCTGTTTCTGCAGCTCTATTTTTGCAGATATCAGGTCAGATATCAGAAGACGTCGAGACAGTGATCAGGACTGTGACAGTGACAAATTGGTTTCTCAGATGGCATACAGTCAGAAATCTAGAGGATGGATAGCAGAGTTCACTATTGCCTTATCATGTATAATCCAAAATCCAGGTGTGCATATCACTATATCTTGGAATTATCTGCATTTTTCATTTAAATTGAACCAGTCAAGATATATTGTCTGCAACACTATCAAGAATTTCAGTTTTACCAACTGCTCCTGTTTGCTACTGGTGTAGAAAAGAAATCCATTATTCCATTTTAATAGAAAGTGACTTCTACACTTGTATAGCTTTCGTGTTTGTACTCCCTTCGTTTCTTAGATTGTGTACGTTTGGTATCCGTATGAGTATGTTAGAGAAATTCCGATCAAATATAAACAACCTAAAGAAACAAAGGGATTAAGTCTAGAACAATGCATAGGGTTAGCCATGCCTCCAAGATACAATTTTTATTAGGATTTTGTTTTAAAGAACTTCACACAATCATAGTACTGCTACTTTAAAGATGAAATCGATCGATGGCATTGGCTTTATCGTAATAATATGCTAATCAGTACCCATTTTCATCTGTAATTAAAACTTAAAAACAGTTTAAATTAGAATTTCATTAGCCAATTTCAGCTGTTGTGTGTTTCTTGCTCTGAATCCTGTATCTGTCAAAATTTGGTGAAACAGTAAGTGATGCACAAATATATATTCTCCGTGTATAGGGAACATAGAAGACAGTTACATGATCACACTATATTATATGGAACTACTACCTCTCAGTACATTAGTAGTTCAGTACCAAGGGCACAACCTATACATACATGCGAAGACACTCCTACACGGGGCGATTTTTACACTCTCCTTGTTGATTTGTACATTAGAAAGCGTACTTTCACGTGAGGGGGTGTTTTAAGATCAGTCATTGAGTAGGTACTATAGTACTGATCGACTAGGACTATTGAACATGTAACATAGCTAGATGTAGCCCAACTACGATAGTTGGGTAGCCAGATAAGTTTATCATTTATATATGTAATTAGACTAAAGTTTTAGTAAGCCTTCCCAAATGATGGTTTCTTCTTGGAATAGTGTTCACATATCATCACTCCACCAAAGAGACGAGCTGCTTGTTCACTATCTATGGTTCTAGTCTCTCTTGAAGGATAGTAACCATAGTTTTGGCGCGACTGAGAATCGAAATTGTGATTCTTCGTCGTCCTCGGTTTTCGGCCCCGTTGATCTTCATATTGCTCCAACAACATGAAGGCCTCCATGCCAACTTGAGGAAGGGTAGAAGGTGCATATGATGCCATTGTGGTTGGGCCTTGTTTTGTGGCTTAAGCCTTAAGAGTATTGGAGTAGTGTTTTGGGTAGTTTTAGATTTACAGTTGTTGTTGGGTAAGTTGAGTAAACACAACTGCCCTTTAAATAGGACAATATGATGAGTGATGGTCCAAGATTCTTGTTCTATGAGGATAGATTGATACTCCAGTAAATAACATAGGTCACTTTTGCCAAACCTACATGGCATATATGCTCTTCCACTTTCTAGATTAAAATTTTGATCCATCAACACTTTTTTGAGATTATTTCATTTCGCAAAATTACTACATGTGTATTATTAATACGATAAAGTATACCGAACCTTTAAACTATAGGTGCAAATGTATAATGAAACTTTGTGAAGTTTTTAATCTTAAAGCGAACTTGTTGCACCCTAACGGTAAATTCTACAATCACGACCCAATTTTACCAAAACATGTTTATTTATTTATTTAGGTCACACCAAAACATGTTTATTGACGACCATGGTTTGAAACATGGACGTTAGACAAAACATGTAGAGTGCTTATTATTACATTACATAGAGATGACTAAATCAGAAAGCTAGGTAGATGACTTTCTGTTGAGTTACCACGTTTGAACGTTAACGGTTTAAGAAAATGGAGGAGCAACACATTGATTATGACGTCGTCATTTCTCCATATAATCTAACAAAATGATATGCACTCGATGATATAATAACTAGTAAGCCTTATTACTCCTAAAGAATGGCTTCATGGCACGGTGTTCGCACACCATAAATCCTCCATACTTCTGAGCAGCCTGAAAACTATCAATAATGGTAGTTTTCTCTCCCGGAGGAAACACTCGCATCTGGTTAGATTGATGATAATGGCGAAAAATTCGCGGTTTCGGCCTAATATGCCCTAATCTGTCTTGATCATAATGCTCCATAAGGATGAAGGCTTCATTGGCAATTTTTGGGATGTTGGTAGGATGTGCCATGGTGTTATATATGTTGGATGTAACTTGCATGCACACAAATTAGTCTGTGTTGTGGAATTGGTTATTGTCATTGGAGTAGTATTTAAACAAACGATCATGATTCCAAACTAAATATTTAAACATTATTTGATATTCCATATATTCTCTTACTCTTCTAATTAATTGTTGCTAATTGATCATGTTTTCTTAAAATTTCTAGCTATAGCTCGTGCTTCCAACTTTTTGATTTAATTTAGGTTACTGCCAAAGCTTATAGCATACTCACGGGAGCACAACGAGCATAGTGGTCGTTCTCAGCTCTCACAATAAAGGATTAAAAACTACCCTTAAAAATAATTTATCACAACCTCTTTACAGTGAGTGGGAGCATCATGGCCGGTGCTTGTGCTTCCGTTACCATGGTATATATAATTTATCTATCTCAACATACATCATGTATTCACCTACTTCACATTATTATGGAAGACATTTAGATACCTTTTTCATTGTTAATGAACTAGAGCTTTTTTTTTTCCTGAGGTTTGTAAAGGTTCAAAGTTATTTCAAGCCTTCAAGGTCATACTAACTTACTAAGGTAAGTATTCATGCATTTTACTTACTAGGTCGTTGGTTTGAGAGTCGTCCATCATACTTTTACCGCTTTTATCGATCAAAATGATGAGTTAGGTAGGTCTTACTCTCGAGAATCGACCCAACGATTGATTCTTACCTATACCTTAGCCTTTAATACTAAAATCAAATAGCACAAAAAAGATCTACTGAATTCCAAGATTATTAGTTATTTCAAGATCCGTGGATATTTAACTCCGAATGTGGGAATGAAGCAGAAAGCATCCGATACCATTGATTAAATGTAACATTTCTGATCAACTTAAGATTCAATTCGCGAAATCTCTCTTTCATCGAATGTTTGGTGGTCACTTTATTTATTTTCTTGGGTGTAGTTTATAATTTAATCGTTGCACTTGCACCAAAATGGTTTTATTTAGCCTCATTTAATTCTCCTACTACACCGCTTATAACTTACGAGCTACATATTAAAAAGTCTACCATACACCGAGAATACACACTAATTATACATTTTACTCAAACCTGTTGTAATTTTTTTAGCTATACAAAAACCGTTCTAGTATGTAGTTGTTAAGATTTCATTTACGGATATATATCCAACTAAAAATTAAACTACAACGAGTCTAAACGAGAATACGTACTCCTTGGTGAACATGCAAAAGAATTTTGCCTAGATATGGCCATCACGAGTTAAGTGACAAATCAATCCCCGAACTTTGCCTTGAGGGCGAAATTGGGGACCCGTAACTTTTATTGTAAAAATTAGGGACTCATCCCCATTTTCCATCCAATTGTTAACGTCAGTTAACTCCTTACCTTCTTTCTTCTCTACCATATCATCTTCCCCAAACCCAAAAAATTCAACCCAGAAATTACCCGCAAAAAATTCATATCCTTTCCCCAAAAATTTAAAAATCCAGAAATTATCCAAATCCTAAAAATGAAACCCATAATTCACCCAAATCCTAAACATATAACCTAGAAAATATCGACAAATATAGATCGAATTACAACAAACCTATTTTTAAAAAAAAAAAATTGATTCTAATACAAAATAGTAGCGGTGTCAGAATCATAGGCGTCGACGCTGGAGAAGGAGAAGGTGGAGACGCTGGCATAGTGGCATCAGAAAAGTGGTCAACCATTTTTTGGGTAGCAAAAACCGAATACAAAGGAGAGAGAAAATATGTAAAGTTGGTGACTTTTTTCTGGGTTTGAATTGATTCTTATATTATTATTTGTTTTGTATGATTGTTTGAGGAAGATTAAAGAAAAATGGTGATTTTTAGGGATTTGCTACTTAATTAAGATATATTAATGGGGAGTTCAATCGAAAATCTGGGTGTGTTATTGGAAATTCTGGGTTTATGGAATTGAGAATTCAATCGAAAATATGGGTTTATTTTCCATGCATGCTGGAAAAATTGAATTGGGGGTTAAATCGAAAATCTGGGTTTGTTCTTCATGTATGCTGAAAAAAGTGAATCGGTGGTTCGATCGAACATTTGGGTTTTGAATTGGGAATTCAATCGAAAATTGGGTGTAAAAATTGGGGTCTCATCCGCCACCACCTCCGCCACCACCTCCGCCGTATGATCCACCACTTTCAGATTCGCCACCGCCATATCCAAACCCAAATCCAACCCTTTTAGTCTCCCCAAGCACAACTCTCTCCTGCTCGCATTTTCAAGTTATTCTCCCCCATCAAATTTCATACTTCTAATAATCACCAATTTAATTATTATGTTGTTAATCACTTAAATTTTTGGGAAAATAATATGAATTTTTTGGGTAATTTCTAGGTTGAATTTTTTGAGTTTGGGGAAGATGATATGAGGAGAGAAGAAAGAGGGTAAGGAGTTAACTGACGTTAACAATTGGATGAAAATGGGGATGAGTCCCTAATTTTTACAATAAAAGTTACGGGTCCCTAATTTCACCCTCAAGGCAAAGTTCGGGGACTGATTTGTCACTTAACTCGGCCATCACTGGAAAGGAAATCTTACACTTCAAGACATTATAGTAAGAGTTAATTAACTGATGAGCTATGAACTTATGAAGTAATACAGATTCTCTCATCTATTGAAAAGTGCAGCAACAATTGGAAATGTATTGTCCATTTGTCCTGATAACAATTTGGATATGGTCAAGCATGCAACATTCAAATTGATGTGAATTAGATAAGTTTCACTGTTTGGAATCTAAATTGTTCTCTACTTTCGGCAGAAAACAATCTGATAAGATTAGTAATCAGCTTTCTTTGTGAATGAAATCACCATTTTAAGTAGTGGATGTTTAGTACTGTTTCTTGGGTCGCTACACCTGTACAAATCACGCATTTTTAAGTTGACGTTCATTATACACGAGACTAGAATTAATGTCGAAAACTTCACGCCTTATTGAGTTATGCCAATTTGAAACCAACTTTTGACGTAAATTAGGGTTAAAACTTCCTATCAAAAAAAAAATAGTCTATATCCGATACATGTCTGTTTTAGTTGAATTTGTTGGTAAAAGTAGTTCGAACTCAATCTTTTAGGTGGGATGCTTTTAGGTACCATCCAAGCTATATTAGGTTGTGTTAGTTATATATATTTGCTCAAAAAAGCATAATCACAAATTAATTAAGCTTAAGATTCATCAATCAACAAGATATTAAAGTTAATCCGAGCATCTTAGATGGTTTTTCTCTTAAATTAAGCATCTCAATCATTCAGCAAAAGAGATTGGGGCCCATTTGGAATTTCGAACACGAACGCGACATGAACACTGATTAACAGAAATTCAGAATATGCTTGAGTTTACTTGGTTATATTTTCATCATCCGACAGGACATTATCTCCAAAACTCTCCATGACATATCACTCCACAATATCTTGCTGTTTGGATAAGAAAATCTCTTTGTTCGACTTCTTCGAAGTTGTGTACGTATTGTTGCATCTGGATGTGTTTCTACAATGTTTTAAAAACATGACTTATTAAGGGTGTGTTTGGCCAAGCTTCTGAACTGTTTTTGGGTCCCAAAAACTGAAAACTAGCCAAACACCCAAAACTGAGAAACTGTTTCTGGTTTTTGAGAAGCACTTCTAGTGTAAATTTGTTCTTCAGAAGTAGAAGCTCCAATTTGAAACTTCTCCTCCAGAAACTGTTTCTGAGAAGTAGTACTGCAGAAGTTGGAGCTTGGCCAAACCGGTCGTCTCGAGGGTTCGGTGGGTTAAAGGCTTCAACCGGATCAAAAAGCCGGATTACATTTTAATTAAAATATTTATTGAAAAATGTTCAAACTGGTCAAAACCGGGTTGAACCGACCGGTTTTGACCACCTGCATTTTTGGGACCTAATCGGACCGGACCACTGGCCGGTTCCCGGTTGGTCCGTTTTTTAAAACATTGTGTTTCTGTATACAATATCCACATGTCTTCAACAAATCTGTATGTTAGTCTTCTTCGGCGACTGACTTTCTGAGTACTGTCGAGTATATGATACTCAGAACACCGGCAATGGTGGTAACTGGTAAGCATTAACACGATTTTACTGTGCACATATTGGCTTTCTCTAGGTGAGCTTGATGTTATTACAGGGGTGATATATCAACTCCGATTCTGGACCAATGTGATACAGCACAAAAACCTCAGGTTTTAACCCAACAGTGCTGAAACCAGAGAATGACAGAACTCACAGAAGAAAGGTTTCCCAAACTTTCAAATATAACTCATTCTTACAATACTGATCAACTCCCTACAGTACATAGCAAACGGCCACCTTGAGAAGAATTAAGGCTAGATTTATCTAAGCTTTATGATTACAACAGTTTCGCTGATGGCATATCTCTGCCTTCTCTGAAAACAGAACAGAGAAATGGAAAGCAAAAAAAGGATTAGACTGAGGGATCGGATGGATATCGAAGTCTGATGCAGTGACCCACAGAATAGCATCCATAAACCCATAAGAAAACATAACATCTTGTTACTTTCGTCGGATTTTGACTTTCAGAGTCCACATAATCTTTCCCTGGGGTAAGGGAATGGACTTCGGCAAGCGCAGTGGTATCTCGAACTCTCCTAGGGAGGATAAAGGGCTTGGCATGTGCAAGTTTTCAGGTTCAAGGTGTACCAAAAGCTGCCTTGCCACCTGAAACAATTCATAGCAAATTCAACATTTTTCAAACGATGCTTTGTCTTTGGACAAAATGGTTTTCATTTATGCTCCCAACTGTCCCAAGATATAAGTGAACTACTGAGGCATAGAAGCCATTACAGAAGAGAATAAAAGGAAAAGAAAAGATAAAAGTTTCTTGTTACAGAGAGACCATCATACCTCAGATATAATCTCGTCTTTCGTCACAGGTTCACGCAATTCATTGTCAACCTTAAAGTACTTTCTTAAAACCTACAAGCATAATATTCATCACATACCAGAAGTACACAAAGTTTTAATCAAGTTATAACATAAATGTACATGTAATGATGACCTCCTAGAAAGCTCGGAACTATGGTTAGTCTGTGTTCTATGATGGCCACACAAAATTTCAAGCTTCCTGCCCCCCTCCCCCCAAAAAAGAAAGACCTCTTCTATTAGGCGGCAAGAGTTCCGGAGAAGAATTTAGCACATATTTTCTCAAAGCCAGTTTGACTTTGTTCAAGTTGCCTTGATGGCATACTTTCAGGGGAAAGGTGTTAGTTATAATACAGGAAAGTAGCCTACTTGTAGCAAGGGTAAAAGGGATCAGGTTTTGGGTCAAGCAGTCACAGATGGCTACCTAACATGCATATTCATGGTTCGATGCACAACCTCTGACCTCTGTCCATCGCATAGACATATCCTAAATTCCACAACTTCTAATCTACAAACTTGAGTATGAGAAAGATGACAACAGCGATAATAACCTATGGCAGAGAAAGAACCATACTGTAAATTGCTTTTTTCATGAGTCATTACAACAGTTGAAAGATAAGAGAAAAATCTAAACCATCATATATAGGATGACTTACGGCAATGTAGAGCAAGTTGAGGGCTAATCAAGTTCAAAAGAATCAGTGATACTATCTTAGCCTCTTTACCACTTGAGCAAGGAAGAGGAGCAAGGCATCCGATTCATATCAAATACTTACAAGAACATGATCAAGGCTTATTCAAGGCAGGCAAGACAGTTAATTCGAGCATCCTGTGCTCCCCGATGGATACACACAGATACAGGGAGAGACAAGGGAGAACACAATGAGCTTCACTGGATTGCATAGAACTCTAGTACAGTACTACTGCCAATATACGACTACCTTGGTGTATGGTATATGACCTGAGGAAAGACATAATACCACAAACTATCCTAAAAAATTTCCTCTCTAATCGACCTCCCCTCCCAAAGTCCTAAAAAAATCGTGAGAAACAAATTACCAATACTGACTACATGAGGACCATTAAGTTATCATGATAAGAAATCATAGCTAAATGTGGTAAACAGACATGTGGAGTACCCAGAATAAGCATTCTTTAAGAAAGGAAACAAGAAATATACTGTAAAACGATACAATATGCAAAACTGACTTACCAACTTTCCATTGTCCAGCCGTTTTGCCGCATCAATGTATTCTTTCATCTTATCTTCTTTAGTTTCTTTCTCCACCTTGATTTGTTCCTTCTCTATAGGTTGGTAAATCTGATTATACAGGAGAAGGCAATTTCAGACATGACCAATGAATTCAAGAACACCAATCTTGCTTTACACTTTAATTGCACAATGGTGGGTAGATTTAAAGAACAAAAGAGATTGCAATAAGGATGAGATTTGAACAAATACCTTCCTTTGCTCCCTCACAAGATAGGCAAACTTATCAATGTTCGGCACAGCCAGTAGCTTGGGCATCAGATAATTGCGGAAATACCCAGGAGCAACTTTCACCGTCTCACCAGCTAATCCAAGGTTCTCCATGTTCTACACAATTACATTCGCTTAATAAGCAAACATCAACAACAAACACACAGAAAAAAGAAAAGCTCTTTTGGATTCGATCACAAACCGTTGTTAAAATAACTTCCAATCTTCTATATCTGATTCCTTGAGCAGTGAAAAACAACGGATTAAGTAACCCATCGGATCCCTTTAAGCTAGTCTCTCGGACAGCCCGGCAAAGTGCATTTCTCCCGTATTGCATATACGCCATCCAACGCCCTTTTCCCCTTTCACCTTCAAAATACAAAGTAACACACACCATATAACCCACCACACTTAAAATCAAGGTCCTCAGCTAACACATTCACTACCCCCATTTCAAGGAATCGAAGTTTCCACACATTTTTTACCAGAAGCAAAGAATCCCACCAAAATAACCCTAAACACAGGGCTGTCTCTTAGATTGGAGGGTCCTTGTGCAACATGCAAAAGATTAAAACTTTCAATTAAAATCAAGGTCCTCAGCTAACACATTCACTACCCCCATTTCGAGAAAATGGAAGTTTTCACACATTGGTTACCAGAAGCAAAGAATCCCACCAAATGATAACCCTAAACACAGGGCCCGTCTCGTAGATTGAAGGGTCCTTGTGCAACACGCAAAAGATTAAAACTTTCAATTAATACGAAATGCAAATTCTTTCGATTCTTTGCATTTCATTACAATTGGGTCTGGCGTATTCAAATCAAACGTAAAGAATTCAATGAACGGAAGGAGTATCGTAATTTACAATTTTATTTCCCAATACAATAACGGAGTAAATCAATTCAATCAGATTGAAAATTTAATCTTCAGCTACTTTTCTATTGAATACCCCCAACTCAACCAAGATTTTACCCAACATTTTTAAACTGAAATTTGCCAACTTTTACTGAACAGAAATTAGAAATTTGATCAATAGAAACATAAGAGACGATCTAATAATACGAAAATAGGTTTAAAATTTACCTGGGCAGAAATTGCACGATTGATTTGGGGGTGAAAATTGCTCAAAATCTTATTGGGGAAGATTGAGGGTGAATTTCTCAGTGGTTTAAGCGGCTGTTCAGTGTTGAGTGATGCGGGTTTAGGTTTTACTTTCATTTCATTTCATTTGTGGAGTGACGAATTTGGGTTGGACCATTGTTTGTTGAGCCGGACCTGCAACCTAGGTGGCTAAAGTTGTACGAGTATAGACACCGGGCACCCATAGTATCATTTACGACATGGTTTAAGATGGTCGTGGCATAAAAACAGTTCAATGTTAGTAGGAACACCTATAAGTACGATTAATGATTTTAGCAATTGTTTAGAGACCAATAAACATAAATTAAGTTCTCAAAAATCGCACGCTATGACGTCTAGCAAAAGAGTTAAGTTGTTTCTTAATAGTGGAATCCATCCTCATACAATTGATGATTTTTGGCCCAAACGTCCCTAAAAAAACGACTAAATTTCTTGTTGAAACAGTATGGGTCATATTAGTTTTTTTTAGCAAATTAGAACATACCCTTGGTAGGTTCGCAAATCGGCGAAAATCACACAGTAATCTCACGAGGCGACGTGTGGCATGTGGGTTTAAAGAACTTCCTACTAGTAGTTAGCATGTCCGGCCAGTGTCCGAGCTATCTATTTATATTGTTTATACCCGTTTTATAAAAATATGTAAGTTTGTATTTGTTATAGTATTATTAGAAATGATATAATACCTTTTTTCTCCAACTTTTACCACACGCCATATTTTATTATTATCTGTTTCTACTCACTTATCATGTTATCATTTCCTTTCCACTTTTACGTCATCCATTATACTATTTCATTTTAAATTCCACTATCCTGTCACCCATCATTATATCACATTATATTTATATTTATTATCATAAGATAGCTAACCACAGTATATATATTATCCTTTAGGTGTCATATGTAAGCTAAATTACCATAATTAGTTAACTTACTACCATAAGTATTAGCTAACAACTAATACTTACTTAGTTCTATCCAATCAATAGGTGCCAAGTGTTCTCTTAGAAAATATTTGGTTTCAGGTTTAAATGTATGTATGTATAATATTAGATTGGAATAAAGTTTTCATATCCAATTACATCACTAAAGTTGTCTATGACAAAGTTTATAGAGTATTTGACAATTTTTAAAAAAAATTGGTCAAATGCGAATTGTATATAGAATCCACGATTTTTTGTCCAAACCAAAATTACTAACTTAAATTCTTTTATAGATGTCACTATGTGTCATATTATGGATTTTAGCAAGAGCCACAAATATATCTAACAAGGGTGTATCGAACGCCATGTCGAATAGACGGATATCCTATGTCCGCGATGTAAATTGCATGTAGAGAGTAGCTAGTGAGGCACATGCGTTGGTGTTTTGTCCCAAGGCCAGGGAGGTGGGGGGGGGGGAGTGTGGGGAGGACGTGGAGAAGTGGGAAGGGAGTCGGAGAGGACGGGATTCGGTAGATAAATGGTGCATGGGTGAAGAAGGGAGGAGAAGACTGGTGAGACTTATGGTGATGGTCTGGTCAATCTAGCTTTGCCAAAAATGATGATGTGCATGGTGGGAGTGCGGTTGATGCGCGACTGGTTGCCGAGAGGGCACGGAGGTACATGGAGACCTACTCTGAAGCTAATGGAGCTAGGCAAATTGTAATACCCCATATTTCAGAGTAAATTTATAAGAGATTAAGGGCTCATATGAGGTGCTTAAGAGGATTAATAGTGGTACTCATACCAACAAAGTTGACTTTACTTTTAGGAATCCCATGTGATAAGAACTCCAAAGTTAAGCGTGCTTGACTGAGAGTAATTTCAGGATGGGTGGCCTCCTGGGAAGTTTCTCAGGGTGTGCATGAGTGAGGTCAAAATGCGTCGGAAGGACCCGTATTGGTGTGTGAGGTCAGCACAGCCTGGCAAGCTGCCATAGGTGACTACTTTCGACTCAGGCGATGAGTCGGGGTGTTACACAAATGGCACAAGTCCATGTTGAAGGGCCTAGAGGTCATATATATAGGTAATAGCAAAATACTCGAGCCAAAAAAACCTATTGTACTAAAATTAAAATTGCCAAAACAGGTGATGCGTGCCAAAAGGCGTAAATGTTTATAAACCTTCCCTAAGAGATGAACCATCCCTCAATCCAATATTGAAATACTCTGAAACTATACATGTTTAAGTTTCGAGATCCTTCGGTTGTTACTTTTATAGATAAGCTAAATTGTAAGTATATAATCCGGTGTTTATGGGCAAAAATTAAAAGACAATCTTGAGAGGCCAGGTCATATTATTATAGGCCAGGTAGAAAATATTAGAGCAAAAAATCAGCTGTAAATTCCGTGCAAAATAAGTGCAGTTTAGCTTCAATGGCTGACTTGTACCCAAAAGACTTTAAAAAGTTTGGAAGGGGTTAAAAAACATGTGTCAAATATTATGAGTACACGGGAGTTTGTATTGTGTTTTGTCAACGGTATAGATTCCATCATCGGCGAAAACTCATCGTTATTTAAAAGTGAAGTTTTTAAATAAAGACACCGCGAAAAAAACGAGGCTACTCAAAGGACGACCGAGGGATGAATTCCGAGGTACAAAGGTAAGAGGTAACTTTTGGAAATGAAGTAGTATACGGTATACTACTACGTACCAAATTACCAATCATGTTCGTATCACATACATGATAGTATTACCGTTGGACACAGGCCAAGTAAACTCAGGACAAGTGGCAGCTCCAACATATTCTAGATCAGGTGTTTCCTAACAAAAGTACCAAACAAACTGTACGACGTGTCGAAAATCCATTTGTCCATTTCACAATTT